>JAQGBY010001532.1:0-28711 GCA_034698785.1 Mycogona germanica | reverse complement strand
GAGTTAAGATTAGTGTTGTTGAAGATACTCGATAAAATTAATTTATGAAAGCGATTTGGTTTGGGACAATTTAATTAGCAATTTTATTTTGAATCTTGGCTCCTTAGGGAATGGCGGTGCACGTTAGTGAATTCGCTTTATTTCCGGTCATCCATTAAAACACATGCAAGCAAAATCAGTTCAGCACTACTCCGGCTGCAATATGGCGGACAAACCGCATAATCTCCGCATTATGCTATGCTATTTTGCTCAGTTGAGTTATTACTAGATCCTTCAGGGTAGAGGCGAAAGGACTCAGGAAAATGCACTTGTACATCCACGTCCCATCTTCTCACTCGTCATCGCGTAGACGGAGAAAAACATCTCCGTTTTGTTTATCTGCGTGGCGGCTTATAGCTCCTACAGGCTCGAGCCGTTGGCGAGCTTCGATCCAACAAGAGCCTGCCCCCCCACCCCAATCCCTCAGCCCGCCTCCTCCTTCTCTGGAACCTCTGTTTATGGCAATAAAGCGATATGTTGTTGGCGGCTATTCCGCGAAGTACGTAAACAGTTTAGTTGCTCGACTTTTACTGTGTGTGTACACAAGGACGAAATATCGACGAAACACTCGAGGCGCTACAAAAGTTATTACCTTTTTCAAAGTGAAAAATAAATATTCGTTATTCTTAAATTAAACGTTTTCCAGAAATGTATCTTGAATTACAACCGTAATTATTATTATGCAACTGTAAACCTTTTGAAATTAAGATGTTTAACGTTTTAATAATTAATGGGTTACATAACATACACTAATAATTTGCAACTACATATTAAGTATTAAGAATTATGACGCAGAGTCAGAATTTTATATTGCTTAAAGTTTGTAAAGCTGATATATTTGTTGTACTTTTTTTAGCAAATCTTATCTGCTTTGAATAAAATGCATCAAAATAGTCGAATAATGATTATGTTTGTAAAATGTTTAGTAAATGCATTTGTGTAATTAATTTATTTTGCAGCAGCTAAGGCGCAATAACTCGTTTTCCAACTATTGACCTTCTCTTATTAATAGTTTCTGTTTGGTCGTTTTTTGTTTTCGAATGGTCGCTTGCCATCCCCAATCAATGACCAACGACGTGAGCCGAAATACACGAGTGCGCACAGGTATTATTTTTTCATTTCAGAATTGAACGTATGGCTGAACTCTGTTCATGGGTCGTTACGTTTCTCATTTCTGGTGCCGCGATCTACATAGATGGCTGAAATTTATTAGGCGCTCGGTGCGCTGGAGTTGTTCATCCATTTCGTGGATTAAACAAATGCCATCACCGGTTATCGCTAAGTTTTCTTTTTGGGGGGGTGAGGAGGGCGATAGAAGGGGGGTTGGGGTGGAGGTGAGGGAGAGAAGCCGACTCATCCTATATAATTTGTTTTTTTAACAGCCTCCTATGCGCTCAGTACTGCGCTCTCCCGCATCATACATGCTCTTTCGCTACCTGATAACTTTCGATCGTCTCCTGCCTTATGCATCCATCCACCCTAGACCTCTCGTACGCATATTTTGCATGTGTAAGAAACACATTAGCGCCAATAAAAATGGGGGTTGTACCCGGGACAGACCGGACGAAAAAGAACATTAGCCCCCGCTACTCTCCTGTCTCTTGATGACCCGTCGCGGGCACACGCGACAGTTTTGGCCGCGTGAGTGATGACAAATTGCCGGACTTTTGTGACTCGGTGAATCGGCGACGAAACATTAAACATGAGGGTCTCTCCTCATAGTCTCCTCCTCGGAGGTGACTAAGGGGCGACCTTAAACCCTCACCCACATTTTTTTTGGGCTGAGGTGAAGACTGGTGTGGTGTGACCTGTTAACTACATCAGTCACAGTTCTTTCCTTCCTTCCTAAATTTGTGAAAAAATTATAGTTGCTGAAAACAGCATGTAGAAGCAACAATCCTAATGTCAAGTGGAGTTCTACTTAATTAAAGATTATTGCAGCAGCTTAGTTGGTATTTTACAATTCAGGCGGAATCTTAATTTTCGGAACAAATGGCGACAACATCGTGCAAGACGATAGAAGCAGCATATTTTATGGTCATCCATTGAGGAACTCTTGAAGAAGTTGATGACACTTCTAAGAAACTAGAAGAAGAAACAAGAAATGGGTTATAAAAAGTGCAGAAGCACGCCGAGATGAATGTCACGTTAGCAGCAAATAATTTACTAGGATATTTTATTTAAAAAATGTCTTGCTGTGACAAGAGAATTTCGATTTCCATGATTATGACTCGACCCTCGAGAGCTCGGACTGTTTTTTATTTTTATATGTGAAACTGTAACTGATAAATATTACTACCTTTTTTAATTTTTAGGAGTTTAAATATTCTTTAGTTTATTTAATTTATGGAAATACAGGTACGCGAAAACTGAAAGAACAATCCAGATCATCCTTTCGGTTTCGGCTTGGGTCTGATGAGGATTCACCACGCTGTACACACACTTGGTTCACGTTTTTTCCTTCCATATAGACGCTATTACTCTTTTTTCAATTTCCCCAGTCTTATGTTTTCAGATAGTTTTTTTATGATAAAAAGTGCATTAGTTTTAAGACCTCGAATGCGCATGAAAATGATGTGGCAAAGAGAGGTTCGCCTTGGCTTCGCTATCGCCCCGCTCGCGCCTATATCGATTACCAATGTAGGTAATGTTGGGGCGAAGCCGTTCTCTTTCGGCGTGGCGCGCATATATTGCCATTAACCAGAACCGGATCATCCGTCACATTTATCTGTTTGGCAGTTAAGGCCACGCCGAACGCTCATCCAACACAACAACTGTACCTCGAGGTCTACGGCTTGGCCGAGCTATATACATCGGATGATTTCATGTAGAACTACATGACCATTAGTAGAAATAAATGCTGGACGGACAGTCCCGTCTCATCGTGTCTTGAAATGACCATGTCTCGATAAATATTTAAAATTTGGAGTTGAACAAATGGTCTTCTAACCACATGGATGGAATCTGTTCTGCGACCACCTCAACTAATTAACTTTGTAATATCTCATAAATAAGGCAGCCTGCAATGAGTTTTGAATTTTTTTAAACTCTTACAACTGAAACGAAGTTGATTGACTACATAATCTGTGACTCCATATCCATATTCGAGTGACTATTCCGCGAATCGAACATAGAACCGTCGCGTGTAACTGAATGTTTGATTCAAGACAAATGTGGACCACTTTTACGAATCTCAAATCCAAATGTGACGCGCATTTTTTGGTTAAAAGTGGAGACTGTCTTCCTGTCAGTCACGCTTATCTAACCAAGCTCAGATTTCGTGTTCATCAAAGTAAAAAAAGAAGAAAGTTTAACTGCGTTTTTGAGATATTGGACGAGTTTGCGAAGTGACATTAATTTAGTTGGCGCGGACTTGACGCGCTTGTGTCAGAATCTCATATGCCTCTGTTTCGATTTATCCATTCCTTTTTTCGCTCGTCTTTCGCTGCCTCCATCCATTTCATCCCTCAAAAGCCTCTTCACTTTTTTTGGGGGGAACGAGGAATTAATGCCACCGTAATGCCCCAAGTCTTCCTTGCCAATGTGTCTACACGATTCCTCTGTTCGCGGTGAACTAAACGAAATTTTTGCCATAACAAGATGTGGATAAATGACTAAGTATTTAAACAGTGAATTACGAAGTTATTGGAATTGGAATTTTAATATACTAAAAATAATTGCGCAGTTAAAAATGTAGGACTTGCGACACTAATATCGATGCGTGTTCATGTCTAACTCACCGTTTCATTATTATCCAATTCTGCGAAAAAAATATTCACAAATGATTATGATAATTTTAATTTTTTTGTTCCGTCTGCTAAATATTTTAAAGATCAACCAATTATAAGATAAGTAAAATATTTGCTCACAGATCCGCTTAAATTCTACAGTCTTCGGAGTCCTCGCTGTCTCATCGGCAGGCGATTTGCGGTGCGGATGATGCACCAAGCGGATGATAGTGATGCGGACTGATACGGCGGAAGACATTATCTGTCTTCCTAATCCCGAATGGAATCAAGGTAGAAGCTGGCGTGCAAAAAAAAAACAATAATCCCATCTTTATGCGATTTCGAAGCAATATGCAAATACCAAGCTCGTACTTATTATTCAGATATTACAGTACATATGTCTACCGTGGTGCCGGGGTTGGCCCATACCTGGCTACAGTTACTCTGCTGGCACTGGATCTTTTTTTTAATTTTGCGCGAAGGGTTTAAATTTTGCGTCTTTTATTTTTATTGTAATAGGATTAGTGTATGACGTTTAGTTGTGAGCTCTCTCTCTCTCTCTCGGATTCGTTCTCCGTCCGCCGAAACGCGGAATAAAAAATGGACTTTTTATCGGTTGTCAGTGAGACCAGATTACCGGGGCACTGATACAGCGACGGCGAGGCCTATTCGCTAGAGACGGGAAGTCATCTATTATGAAAATAAAAGAGACTCTTCGCCATCTTCAACATTGAAAATGAAGCAAATGACTTTAAAGAAAGGAGTCGTAAAACTTAGTAGATATTCTTTTACATTTGTCTACAAATTTGACAAGACAAGGACTAAACAAAAAATAAATAATTGCTATCTTTGTAAAAAGCAATCTTTGTTAATACCATGAAACTTATCATAGTCACATTTTTTAACCAATAGGCGCCTATGGAAACTAATGGACGTTTCCAAAATTCGGAAAGTGTTATTTGTTTTTTGAGGACAAAGTTGTTTTGATTTAGAAAGAAATCATCACTATAAAAATTGCAATTACATTTACAATAAAAATGCCTTTCTCCGGAAAATAAGTAATTGATCTGGAACAAGTTTGCGCCGAATTTCATGACGCCGCCTTCTTTGCTCCACTGGATATTTCACCATAGCTCAGATAGTTAAATAAGAACGAAGGTCGGTTATGATATTGACCCAATATTTTTATCAATTTAGTATTACTGTAGTCTCTGCACTACAGGCGTTTCTATTTTTCGAATCGCGAAAATTCCTAATGTTCGAATTCCTTTTTTTGAAGCTCGCAAGTCTTTGTTCCTGAGTCGCTCGGTGCAATACTGGAACCCCATCAACTTAATTTTCAGATCTCCCGATATTTATTTTTGTCAGAAATATGTCCGTGTGAGAAAAATGCTTTTTAAAATTGGGAGGTTTAAAAGGACTGCTTCTATTTTCGATCGAACGTTCCCCGAAAACTTGGACTCCGAAGTCGTTTTCTTGGGTTTTCCCTCAGCCGGGTTTGGGGTTTGCCTCCCCGCTATTTTTATTCAGATTGCTAATTATGTGCCTCGGAAATAGTTAAGCGGATTTACTGAAGAGGAGGGAAGGGGAATATCAGACGCTAATGCCGGGGTGGAACTGGCGAAAAGGGCGGCAAGTTGCAAGAGGAAGAACGCGCGTGACGTCGTTGTAATTACTCCGACAGAACCCGAAAACTCCGTTCCAGATAAATATTCAACGATTCCAGACTTGTAGCAATTCATCCGTCCACCATTTTGTTTATGCTGTCGAATAATGTAGCAACAATATCGTTCGATCAACGATATTATTTCGGTTTCCGCTCGTAAGAAATTCATACGCGCTTGCGAGCTCAAATACAAGTATCCAAAAACCACTTGCATCAGTTATAATAATAACAAAAATTCTGATCACGTTTAAACACGAGTATAACTCTTAAAATATTCAAATACATTCTGTTCGGCGTAGTACTAACGTGTAAATATTTATACTGAACAAATATAAACAAATGAAATTCGGAGGAATTGTGATGTTCATCTTTTGATTTCAGAAACAGCCGGGTGACCAATTACAATCCAAACATTGTATCTTCCACCGTAAAAATAAATATGTATTTAAACATCAATGCGCTTTTCTATATAGCATTTGTAATCTCCTGTACTCGTGTCGTCTAGTGGGATAACGTCACTCTTTTCAAACAGTTAGTTCGATTCCGACTCGAAACAGATGGTGAAGAGGATTAAAGATTAAAGATAAAGAAGCAAATCTCTCTCTTGTTTTTGGTGGACGTTTGGTTAGTTAACTTATTTCTGTTGGCATCTGGAAAGGTGCCACCATGCAAAGCGAATTCATCCATTTAATAGGCGACCTTTTGCTCGCAACGGGGGGAGGGGTTGCAACCCATGGCCTGTGGGGGTGGGTGAGGGGGGAGGGGGAAGAGATAATTAAACACAGTAGGTATATATATATAGGATAAGCTATTCAGACTCACGCTGTTCGGTAATTGCACGGTAGCGACTGTTATCCGTGGCCTCGCGCGGTATTACGGGTATCTTTTTTTTGTTTCTATTTTTCTGCATGAGGTCTACAACATATACGAGAGGGTTTTTTTTCTATTATTTATTTTCCCGACGTGTTTGTGGAGTGGGTAGACGTAGAGAGTCAGGAAGTTATCACTCCGGGCCCCGACTGTATCTACAGTAGACCGACGAAGATTTTCTCCTATTGGAAACGGTTCGAGTCACCCTAATTATAGTGTTTTGAAGTTGGATGCGGATAATTAACGGTTATATCCAGCCAGCAAAAGGATTATACCATTTATCTTTGTCCAATTTATTTTTTGCTGTTTTGTTGCCAGCTTATTCGCTGGTTCGCTGGCACTCGTTCGATTCACCATCAAGAATTACCATGTCGGCTCTGTTGTGGAACGAATCAATATGCACTAGAAGTTCTGCTACATTTAATTTTCTGATTTAATTTTTCGCCTACACTAATTTAATATACGATTATCGTAAAATATATACCGATCCTAGAATCCTTTATTTAACAATCAAGACGTGATCCATGTGATTCATACACCAACATTATTTATTTTACATAAGTTGCAATCACATGTTTTATAATTAATCACAAATTTGTTTTATCGGCGTTCTACACCAAACTGACTAACTCGATTCTCACATAGAAGAGGAGCTTTCTGAAAAATGTTTATCATTCTGTTTCGTCGATGTTTGTTTAGTGGAAGTGTTGTCAGTCGCCACCGCGTCGCTCCTGTAGTAGGTGTTTCCAGTTCGCGAATCTTATACCCCCCTTCCCACCACATTGGGTTGCATTCAGACAAACGTTGTCCTTTTGCGATTCTCGTAAAAATCACTCACCGGAAGTTTCAGATCAAGAACGACTCCCGTCTTGTTTGTAAGGCTCGCATGCTGTTTCGATTTGTATTGATTTCCGAAGTTCGTTAAAGAACAGTATATATACATGTATATGTATAGATAGATAGAGGGGGGAGGAAGGACATGCAGTTCCCCCTATTGTTGCTGCATCTGTGTAGAAGATGCTTCTTTCATCCTTTTGCCTATTGCGACTGGGCTATGACCAAGCTGAGCACATATGAAAACCGATAAGAAATTAACCGATACCTAGGCACCTATCGGCTTGGCCACTTTGACGAATAGCACATTTCAGAATTTGTGAAGAGTCAATATAATTAATTTTGCACGATAAAACAAAATTGGATATATGACAAAAAATTATCAATTTGACGTATTTTTATTTATGGGGTCTCGTCATCTTGTCGTCGAGTTTTTACATATTTGTTCTCATATAGAAAATTATAATTACATTATTAAATAGTAAACAACAAAATTAGAAATTTTTTCTCATGAGCATCTAAAGAGGCACTAGCCACTAAGAAGGGTACAGAAACTCCTGTAGTCCTAAACGCTACAGTGATTGAAAAAAAAGCTAAGAGGACCGCGAATTGATGAGGCTCAATATGAAAAGCCAACTTCCGGTTAAAACCAGAAACATGACGCACATAGGACAGGAGAATCGATACTCATCCGGATGTTACAAAAGTGTGCAGATAACGAAATTGAGATTGTTATAATTGAAACACTCATTTAAAACATTTTTGGTACTAAGCTAGATACAGAGATGTAGACGTGACAAAAATCGAACCAAGCTTCATAATGATTGTCACATGTCAGATCACATGTCACGTCACAGCGTGGCGCTGTTGCTGGAATATATCCTTCGGTCAAAGTGTCTACCTTTAACTGAATACGGATCAGGGGTTGGGGAAAGGTTGGCTCTAGAATACAGTGAATACGATGTCAATACGAACGTGCCCTGCAGTGTGTATCGAACGTAAAACTGAATTTGTATGCAGGACGAACTACCGCATGGCCCAGAGGAATTGGACGTTTCAATTTCTATATTCATCTTCTCTATTTGCCAAACTGTTTGGCAAAACCACTCGCTAAAGGGCATGGCCGTTGTGAGAGCGCCACACGGCTGAATTGTATGATCGATTTCGGTTGTATGTTGTGTTGCCAAATTGCGTTATTCCCCATGTACATACAGTACATATTTAAATACACGCACACATAGTTAATAATGTATTACGCCTGTTTATATAAGGCTGGGGTGGTGTCCAATATATGACCCATGTCCGATTTCAAATTTAGAGGTCAGTTGGTGGACTGGAACGGAATGGTTTTTAATCCAATTTCATTCGCTTACGTCGACCTTTTATCGAAAGTCCAACTACGAGCTCTTAAACATTGGAGAACAAATACGGAACAGAAACCGTGGAAAACGAACTGTTTCGAATTTGTTCAAAAGTTTAATTTCTAAACATAGTGTTTAATTCAATATTGAATCTGGACATTTCTATTAGACTGTTCTTTCCGCTTCCATCGAAATATTGAATTAAAACGTCACCCAAATAAAATAAAAATCCTAGAATATCGGTATAACATGCTAAGCTCTGATGCAACACAACATCCACCTTACATTTCAAAAGTTTTTCAAGCCAGGAGGCAATTATCTTTTTTTTGTTTACCGCAAAAAAGGCCACAAGTCGGTAAAGGCAACAAAATCTCTAAAATATTGAAGGCAAAAGGCCAACTAACCCGACAAAAGATTCACCAAAATTGCCCGAAACCTCTGAAACTCGAAACGAAGAAAGTTTATATAGGCATATAATGCTCACAGCTGTACTTGTACTTTCGTTATTTTTTTCTCCAGATCAAAAAATGGTGCTTTCAGCCAAATACCCGACCGTGGAAGCCGCTAGGGAATGTCAATCTCATTACAAAAATAATAACCAGACTTAGCTTTTGCCGACTCTTTTCCCTGAACCTTTTTACCAAACTCTTTTTACCAAAGGCATAATGTAGAGACTGTTATATGTTTACCAAAATAAAAAAGAATCCCAATCGAGATGTTCGATGTATCTAATGACATCAGAAAATTCGAAGAAATAATATGAAAATGCCCGTAGTTTCAATGTCCGTTTGTGCATGCGGTTTTCATTTCTTTCCGAAAGCCGAAAACGTTCCTTCGTTGATGGAGTTTATCTCCTGAAAACTAATTCAAAATCACCCTGTCAATTCTATCGTACATATTCGATAAACTAACTTAATCGGGATCGAACCCACAGCCATTTGATTAGAGCTATGCCCATTGGAGGGAATAACATCAATGTTCGTTTTTTTAGTCCTGTTCATGATTAAAATTAACTTGGTAGGAATTACGATTCCGTGAATCGTGAAATATGTAATTGGTAACGTCAAGACTTAGTAATTATTTCTTAAAAAATAGTCTGTAGACGAAATTACAAATGGGGACTATTCCGTTCTAGGAATCGCGAGTGAAACTGAAAATGCTAAATGGGGCTCGCTCATGTTGAACCAATTACACGTTTCTTAATAGGAATAGTGGGAAACCAAGAACAGATGTATTGCGTACAATCTTTTATATACGCGATTTTGCTTGGCATTGTACATGTGTACATGTACAGTAGTCGTGAGTGGTAGATACTTGAGCGTGCCGTTAGACCAACGGTTATGATAATACAGAGCACATTTTGGATGAGTTTTATTTTCTCCGATTTCCTCAGCCACTCTTTTTCATTTTGTAACCTCGCGAGCGTTTCTCGTAATTGGTGTATTATGCAGTACCAGGCTCTCACTCGGTGCTTAATAAAGTTAAAGAGATTCACTTGACTGCTCCGCGAAATCGGCGTGAAATTATTTTCCGGGAAATCCCGCCGGGGATTGAGTGGCTTAAAGGCCCAGTGTCCCAGACACAAAAGATGGAGAGCGAGAGACACACACAGATACCGAGAAATACATTGCTTTTGCGTTCAACTCGATTTCGTGTTGTTACATCCGAGGACTCAGTCTCGAGTGCAGTATTTTTCCTATATTAAAAATTAGGCGCACGCTGTATGTTCCCTAAACAGAAGTTTCTTCTGTGCTGAACCAGACTGATGTTGTGCAATACGCAACAATTGGCGCATTTTTTGTACATTGAGCGTGCATGTAAATGAAGCGGTGAATCTTGTAACTGTTCCAAACGTTCAGTTATCAGATTTCTATTTTTGAATTCTAAAATTAGAAACACTCGCTCCAATCAGCCGAGCTGGTTCAAACATGTACGGCTGTCCAAAGTGATTCGAATGAAATGTCGCCATATTAAAATGTGGAGTGCCTGTCAGCCATTGAGTTCAGCAATACATCTGAATTTCTGGATCAACGCTTTTCGAGACCCTGCCGTTTCCATTTGGGCGTGCGAACACAGGCGAGTGATGACGCATTAGGACCTCATCCCCCGACCATTGATATATACAGTAGATGGGATTTGGGTCACACATCTATTTTTAGACGCTTGTTTGTAGAGCCGCTGAGGGCTAAGTAGGGCTTCGACGACAGAGCCCGACGGAAGCGTAGGCTGTGTCTCTCTCTATGTGTGCATATGTATTCCAATATATATATATATATATATACACACACGAGTCTACATACGTTAACCTACGAAAAGCTCTGTCAAAATCAGAGATGCGTCAATACTGTATAGCTATCGTCGCAGCAACCTGCGCTGCAATATGTCGCGCTGGGGTCAACAAGATGGTGGCCGATCTGATCCTATGACATTTTGCTGACAGCAGCACTCGATTCCTCAGAGAGATCCGCCACCCGGCTCCACGCACAAAGAGTTCGTATTTCGTGACCGAACTGACCTTTCGATCTGCGATGACCTCATCGTTCTCTACTCGACCGAGACTGTTCGATATGACTCCTTTTTAATATTCTGTCGTATTAGAAACAAGCAGAGATGAACTTGCAGGAGGGAATCCATAAAAGGTCACCATCTCATATTTATTGAATTAATTTTGTGATCGTAATTAAGGGGGGTACTCGTTCGTTCACATTATTGCTCTCTAAGATCAGACAAATTACCGTAATTTGATCAGTCCACAAATGAGAAACAAGTTTAGATAGTTAGTTTTAAAGCGATAGAGCCAAAATCTCTATCGTCGTGATTTTTTTAAACAGTTCAGATATTTTTAGATGTTTCTATATCCATCACCGAAGCTCATACGCCATAATAGAACTACAGTTCCCCGAATAAATCGGCCGTATGCACACTTGCGGCAGAGATTCGTAATTTTTTGCTGGACTCCATATTCGTTGTGGCATAAAAACGCTCGCGTGGAGGCTGGTCCTATGCAAATGTGTCTGCGTTTCCCCAGAAACGCTTGTTTAATTATATTAATTATGCATGAGACGCACGACAACGACTTCCACATTTACTCGGTGTGTGTGTATATATACAGTATAAGGACTGGTGGGGAAACTGCCGATGCTTTTTGAGGCCTTCCCAAAAACATGTAGCCAAAAAAAAATTGTGGAACCCCGCTTTGAGTTTGAAGAAGTAATTTTCGGTTAATTTAACGCTCGGCTTGATTGTCGAAAACCTTTTTTGCATACATATTACTTGTTTTATTTTCGTCATCCTGTCTCTCTGTGTGTGGTGAAGTGAGTGAGGGGTGGTTGAGTGGGTTGGAGGAAAAGAAAGTCTGAACCAAAGTGGTTTAATTGGATGCGATGTGGTTTTGGGTAGACGGCTCGAAGCTCATTGAGGCGTGAGCATTTTGGGGAGGTATATTTTTTTTTGCATCTGCAACGACGACTTTGTGAAATTCAAGCACTATGTGTCTCTATATATAACTAAGTTGTGTGTGCGAATGAATGATCTGGTTGCAGGGCTGCGTCACGATTACGTTCGAATTGCGAGAATGATCGTGTCTTGCGACGTGTGACTGGGTTCCAACGCGAATTAAAAAATACCCTGCGGAGGAATCATTAACAATCGTATTTGCCTATCGGAAGTTGTCTTTATATCTAATGTAACGACTCACTATAATGTGTAGGGAAAAAAGACTAGACGTCGTGGACAAAGTATTTTTTAGGTCTGTCCAATAAATAAAGTCAACGAATAATATTTTATTTTCAACTTCGAAGTGCAGCGTCTGGTCTGAACCCATTCTTTACGACCATTTATTACTTTCTGACTTCATGGCCTTTAGTTTTGAAACAAAATCGCAATAATTTATCAGCAGAGGAAGTCAGCCATCTTGGCATTGTATCTTGGGAAATATCTAACCATTAGTTTATACCCAAGTGCTTTTACTCTAGCTTTCTCTACTGAGCATTTGATGACTGATCACCTCAATCGTAGAGATGCTTAAGATCCTCGCTGTACCTAAACATTTGGGGTGCGTTCACCGTGGCATTAGGCGACATATTGGGGAATTGGTCAATGCGACCAACGCGCACGGTCGCGATTGAATTTGCGAACGCGACAGTCGCGTTTGTGAGGAAACGCCATTTTTTTTTCTTCGCCCATTTTATTCCCGAGTTGCGTTTCGTGTGCGTGTTTATGGTGTGTGGCGTCTTCTCTTCGAAATCATTTTGCGAAAGATAGAAAGCACATTTGGTGCACTTAGCGGATATTTATTAATAAAAATCTTTTGACGATGTTGACATCTACGAATGAAATGGTTGTGCGCCATCATCGTCATGAGCACGATTCTCGGCTATAGATTTTTCCGTCACCCGCGAAGACGCGAACGCAGTCGCTGACAATATCAGTGTTCCGTCTAAAATAAATATCGTCCTCATCTAATACATTTCTTGGAACATAAAAAGCACCAGGACGCGGGAAGGCAAATGCCAAATCTAAATGCTCATAACAAACTCGAAGAGTCTAAACTGCGCTATTCCAATGTCCTTGGTCGCATTGGTTGAAAATAATCAGTCTCAAAATATACAATTTTATGATATCATATGAACAGCATATACAAATTTTATTTAGTATTTGCTTATAATTTATCGAAAATAAAAAGGTGAATTTTGTCAACGGTTCAAATTCCGCCACCTGCATTAAATTCAGATAAGACAATAAATTATTTTAATTCGGACCGGGGGTGTTCTGAAATTTGTTTGATGGTAGATATACATTCAGAGAGAATAACGAATTTACGAAATAACAGGTCGGTGCCGATTTAATCGATTTAAATAATTGAAATCGGGCAGTGCGAATATTATAATTTCGTTGCAGTTTTCTCGAATGGCAAATATGACATTGTAGCCGGTTGCTACGAAGCGGAGGCCTCGACGTATGGCACGTATTTTCTTTTCCAAGAATAGAATAAACAGATAAATTATCTGGTTTCGCTACCAAAGCACGTACGTGCACCCACCCAAGAAGAAATGTAAAAAAAAAAAAAATTCAAATCTTGTCAAGCCTATCTTATTTATATTCTATTACCGGGCTCCAGACATCTGAGAAACTAATTCATCGCGATCATGTGAAAGTCTTCATTGTACCCCGTATCTATTTTCAAATTTCCCATTCTTCAGGATATCTTTCCTCTTACATCCTCCTCCACCCACCTACGAACCACGTAGAACCTACCTTTCTCCTTCTCCTCCTCCTCCTCCCCACAATTCCGTATTCCATCGCACCCCCACCCTACTCCCATTGCAACGCGTGTCTCCAACCAAGCGCAAATCCCGTATTTGTAAGCAAGTTTTTGAACGTCATCTGGGTTACTGCTGACGTACGGACTGACGTCACCGCTGGTGGTGAACGAGGCGCCCGGCGTGTTCTCTTGTAGCGACAGCTATGACGTCATCCGTCTGAAAACAAATGCGTTGGCCCGCGCGCGTCCCGTTTGGGGCTGTTGGGGGAGGGGAGTTAGGGAAAGAAAGGCGTGCGACCGAGCGAGATCTGCTATAAAGGGAACAGCGTACGTGAAGCTGCGTTTCTAATAAAAGAATATTTTTTGGGGTGGATGTGGAGCAGGGCACGAGGTTGCCCGGCGAAACCCGCGCGCGAAAATCCAGAGTCTAGCCACCGAACAAGAGCATCTTTCTCTCTCGCGCGTTTCCTATTGGACTGACTAGTTTTCTTCCTGCCGCCAGTGCGGCCTCCTTTGTTCGACTTGCCATCATTCTTTTTAATGACAGTGATTAAGTCGATGGCTGAAAAAATAACGAGTAAATCCTTTCCTTTCATTGCGGATATGTGTACAGGCCGCCGCTTCCTTCTTCTTATTCTTCTTCTTCTTCTTCCCGTATCTGAAGTCGCGCAAAGACAGACCGGCTCGTTAAGATGGCTACGTGGGAGACGTTGAGTCCGTGGCCGACATACCAGTGACACGGTTCATGACAATGTGGTCTGCTAGATGGTGCTCGTGAGCGGATCCTGATTGGTCACAGAGAGACTTTTGTGTACAACTGAATGATTCTTTAAAATTAATTATAACGGCAATTGAAAATTGTAAAGTTTCGTGTTACGTGAGATTCACGATGACCGCATCTTTGTTCAGAGCCAAGTGGTTAATATTGATAACATGATGATTATCATTATTAATATTATTAAACTACAAATGGCATAAAATACTATTAGCCAGAGGTTACACTAATCCAAATCTTGATCAATAAATATTTATTACGATCTATTAGGGCTAACCACATACTGTATTATTTCCAATATCTTCATCTATCTTACACAATTTTGTTGAGTCGAACAGGACATTCACCATTGGCCGTGGTGATTGCTTCATGCTCGTAGTGATTGCTCGCTACTAGGGGCAGCATGTAATGTGTCAAGCAGCCAAGCCAGCAGCAACCTCTTTGCTTTGCACCTGACAGATTAAAGTGTCTTTCTATTGGATATTATTATACTAATTCTATTTACCATCGAAGTTAGTTTGCAACATTTTATTTAGTCTGTTCGCTCAGGTGCGAGTGCAAATCTACAAGGATGTGAAAATGGCTACGAACCGGACACGGGTGTAACGTGGGGTCATCATTTTGAAAAATGCTATAAAAGGAACCAAATAATGTGGTCATACTTTTTTTGCTTCACTTGGAAATCTTTTTTTGTGTGAGAAAATGTGCTAAATATAATAGTAATAATATGTTGTAAGTTAATAAGAAATGAATAACAAAATATTTTTTGAAACCATATATCTCAAATGTCAAAAGGGACGTCTGGTCTCGGTGATTGCCGTGCTGAGGGATCAATAAGTTTGACATGAACTCATGCTTAAAATGTTCGTTTGAACTAGCATTCAAGATTATAGAGCTGCATTAAATTATGTTTAATTTGTGAATAAATCGTGCGCATTCATTGCTAGTGATGTATTCATTGCTAGGAGACCAACTCAGCTATGCGGTGAAGTCATGTGCAAGCTGATATCTATCCATCAATATTGAAAACCGCTCTTTCAGCCTATAAAAAAGCTTCGATTTCCTAACGCTATCATTCAATTTTGTCAGGAAAGATAATTTTACCAGATCATCCGCAATTTATCTCCGAGCGTTTCCTCCCTCCATCTCCCTCCTCCAGTCAGCAATTTCAGAATATGATTTTCTATCTTATAAGCGCGGCAAAACTAGGTCTATTCTTGGGCCCCAGCGCAAAAAAAAATACATATCCACGAGTTTTAGCCATCTGCTATGTTTGGCCCCTTTCAAATGTAGAAGCCCTTCAGGGCATCTGCTGGCCTTTCGATTCTCCCATGTTCTAGCTCCGCCACTGACTAGGATGTCTGCAGCGAATATGTTCTTGATATCTGCATGATTGCCATCGATTGGAGAACAGGAGAGCGGGCCTCTAAACAACTCCACCACCCCCATGGCCAGCTCACACATAAATACACTCACAAAGTCACCCACTGAGGTGCGCTGCAGATCGCAATGTCTACAATATCGTGGTTTGGGCGACAAATTTATGTCTCTACAGAATGAGTTGATTTAAGAAATATTTTCATTTGACTAGTCAAAGAACTATGATGAGATAATCAGGTGGCTCATCATTTCCATATATCCCAGATCCCTTGATCAAGAACCTATGCTGGGATTCGAACTCTGGTCCTACAATTATCAAAATAGCTTTTTATTTAATAGTAAAACTAATACCCGAAAGATGAACTGCTGATTTAATTTTTTTTTAAATAAATAAATAAGTAATATATTAACTAGTTATTAATTTGAAATAATCAATTTCTATAACGTGAGAAATATTTCGAAAACTAGCTATGACTAGAAAATTATTTTTCTCTGAATTTGGTAACATTTTTTAACGATTTGTTGTAACGATTTGTTGGAGCATCACTTATGATATAATTAATATTTCGAGCGAGAGAAATTCCGAGAAACGCCTTCCTTCGGAATGGGAGTAAAGCCGTGGGACCCGTACATGTACAATATTAGGTTCACGTTAAATATCCCTAACTAGTTAGCCTGGGCTAGATAAAATTATTGGGCTTTAGAGCGAACACGCTGGTGAACCTCCTTAACAAGTATCATGACTAAACTACATTTTTTAATCAAGGGGGTTCGTTCTACAGTGCATGTAAAATGACGCAATGACATTTAAAAGTGTTAAACTATTCGTGTAAAATAGGTACAAACGCAAAGGTGTGCTTTATGTTGGTTACTATAACGAAAATATTAGAAGAGCAAGGTGAGCAAATTTAAGACAGTCGCGTTTGCAGTGCAGAGTACGAATGCCGGCTCCAGGTTCGCAACTTATTCGCCATGAATCCCCTCGACAATCCGTCCGCATCTTTTCAGTAATTTTCCGATATCTCACACAGTACTGCCGAGTTCCACAGAACCGCCAATCCATATATATATATACATGTACTCGTATAAACGTATATATATTATTGAGCTCAGCAAACCGAAACCGCGCAAGTTCACCAAATTCGATTAAATTTCTTCAGAACCTCCAGATTGAAATCTCGTGAACCATACAGTGATTTCGAAAACATAATTTGGAATTTGCCGCGGATGTGTGCGGGCCCTACACGTCTAGGAAATGTTCTGCCCGCCCAGGCTTGGGCACTTTTGCAGTCGCTGACTTTGTCAGGAGAAACTCTGTAAGTCTGTCAGGATGAATGAAAATACTCGAACGTCGAAATGCACTCGAAGATAGGAAAATTAAATAAGGCGATTCCCTGCGTGGGGTGCGGAAAAGGTCACATTTTTTATCTGATATGTTATTCCAGGAAGAAAAAAATTAAATTTCATTTGTTCACGTACCGTCTCATTCGGTAAATAAACCGTCTGCTGAAAGTGCCCGCATCGTAGATCAACCGCACAGCCCATGTATATTTACGCTGGTGGCGATGGTCGCGTTATCTTACGATGATGCCTTTTTTGATTCTGATACGTAGTACCTGGATGTGACGTCATTGACTGTCTGAAAGGTATATCTGGCGATTGGGTGGCGCGGCCTCACAACAATTGGTTTGGGACATGCCGCCCACGTCCACCATTTGTGGCGGGTGACAGTCACGCTGGTGACGTCGCCGATATTAGACGTCAGAAATGAAAAACGAGGCCGACGTGAGAGGAGAATGTCGGCCGGGCGAAATCTCCCGAGCGAGAGAGCACAAAGAGCGTCCACCTTGTCGCCTAGATCATACATTTCATTTATTAATGACTCCTCTCATTTTGAAAGTGGTGCCGCCTGTCGTCTACCAACCCTCCCTTCACGGCCATTCCCGGTTTACGCTGAACAACCGAGGTGCTGGGATTTTGCGCGGATGGACTAGCTCCATGACAAACATGACCTGCGAGTTTTGCTTCCAATCATTTTCTATAGACTGTACATGTAACTTTCGGTACCATCAATAAGAAATTCAAATTTATATTAACACTTCTTTTGTTCATACGAGATTTTGTTAGGCGACCGAGTGGCGAACTCGCCTTTATAATAATATTTTACTATTGTTTAATTAGAACTGGTAATTGCGAAAAAGATAGAGCTTCGTGCAGACCAGGAGTTGAACCACGGATCCCTGGATTTCCGGCCCAGTGCTCTACCAATTGAGCAACCGAAATCCAGGGGTCCGTGGTTCAACTCCCGGTCGGAACGAAGCTCTATATTTTTCGCAATTACCAGTTCTAATTATAATAATTAATATATAGTATTAATATATTATATAATATATAATAATAAATAATATATATAATAAATAAAATAATAGTAAAATATTATTATAAAAGCGAGTTCGCCACTCGGTTCGTCTTCTTCATTCGGTCTGTCCCGAATTCACCATTTCCTATTACTACTTTTGTTATTGAAACTCTTAAGCACAACTAACAAACTTCAAGCTAAATTCCAGAGCTCACTTTTGAAAATCGTATCCTTGAATACTTTTAAAACTTATATTTGTTGCTGTTATCACTGTTATCTATTTCAAATTTTTAATACGATTTTCTCCAAATAATTTAATAAAATATTTAAAGCACATTATCATTTTGCTATATGTTTTGTTTCCGCTTAAATATATTACCGAGGAGGGAAAGTCGAACGATTTTCTTTTTCAAGCGATAGAGCCGACGTATATTTCATCATTTTCGCGTGTAGCGTTTTGTGCAAATTCCCTCACAACCTCCCCCCCCTCCCGTAGACCTTCAAAATGTCGAAGAACCTGACGTTGAAAAAGTGTAAGAGTTTTTATGCCATTCCCCTTAAGGAATAGACCATTCTTTTGCAACGTCCTGGGTGATCCATCATTGCACAACGTTTCATAAACGCGAGCCTAAGCGTACAAGTGTTCTGCATATGCGTGTGTATTCCGCCTGTTCCGAAGCAACCAGAAATAATATTGCTATGCCGCTATTTCGGTCCAGTCGTTCCATCCAATCTATTTATATATAAAGCACTTATGCCGTACAATGTTCCGTGTTCGCATGATGCCATTTTGTCTATCGTTTTGTCAGCAGGTATTTCGATTAGCGTCACGCGGCGTGTGTTGGCTTATTTTTTGACTGTCCACGTCTGTTTAACGCCTATAGGGGGGTTTTCGTACTCGACGTTTTACAAAACTGGTGTCACACTAAATGCGTACCACCAATGTTTGCTAGACTGTTGTTGAACGAGATTAAAAATCGACCGACCTCTTTCTTCTATATGAAATACTAACTTTGCTACAATATACCGAATAAAAAAAGTTGTACGAGACTCAGGTATCGGCCAATGTCGAATTAAATGTGAGTGGGAAAAGCACAATTTTTTATACAAATGAGCTGACGGGTTCAGTCGACTGCAGTGACAAAAACATTTAACTAATCGTTTCAATATTTATCAGTATTTAATTATAGTTGATCTATATTTTTAAAAAATCTGTGTAATTGTTATCTTTAATTAACTATATTTAAATTTGTATCCATTTTTTCTATTTATCTATATTTTATCTATGCTAATAAATCAATTTATTTTTATCTGTATTTAACTGTATTTTATCTTTTTAAAACTATATTTTATCTATTCTAATAAATCAATTTATTTTTATCTGTATTTAACTGTATTTTATCTATTTTAAACTATATTTTATCTTTAATTAACTATATTTAAATATTGCATCTATATTTTATCCTTATATAAAGAATCATTAACATTTTAATCTGTATTTAATTATATTACAATATATCTTTATATAAAAAATTATTTCAATTTTTATCTGTATTTAACTAATTTAACTATATTTTATCTATATTTAAATATATTGTATCTATATTTAAATATATTGTATCTACAAAATGAACCTGAAACTATGGATCATTTTAATATTTCTAAGAAGTCTGCCAAAAATAGTCCGATTATTACGAAATTTGTACAAATGACGTGATCATATTAGTTACCAAAATAATGGCTATTTTAGAAGATGTTCAAAATGATCGCCGCCAGCATTAACACATGCGTGAAGTCGGGTGCGCCACTTTCTAATTGTTGCATCAATTGTCCGCTGGTCGAGCTCATCCCATGCCTTCTGAATCTGCCCACTCAGTTCATTCACATTGTTAATCCACATTGTTCTGTAGACATTCTCTTGTAGAACACCCCCAAATCCCATAGTCCACGGGGTTCAGGTTCGATAAATTCAGGCGTCTGATGAGTGAGCAGCGCAACGGTATCCATTGCACGATGGGATCCACGGATCGCCATCGTACTGAAAAATGAAAAACTCTGATATTTTTTTCATGTCAGGAAGCAGGCACTTCATTAACAGCCGTTGTACTTTGTACCAAGCTCAACAAAATGAAGCGCATTGTGGCCCAGAGACGAAACACCATCGCCTACAGAGTGTGTACCATTACTGATTTGCCGAAATGTTTCTTTTTCGTGTGTCACGCGAGGCATACACCCGATCATTTTGACTATTATTGCCCGGCCGAGCAACAGTAAAAAGCTTTTCATCTGTGACCACATATGAAACAAACTTTATGCTCCGGGAAGCTACGCAAAAGTTTTTTGCAGGCATCACCTTAAAATAACCACACGCGAAAAATATGTAAGAAGTCGATATTTAACATAAAAAGTTCCGGGACTAGGTGTTTGTCGCGCTTGACCAAAGCTCCACCTACCGGTGCCCTCCCAATTCCTCTTTTTCTTCGTCATTATTCGGAATGGCGTAGTAGCAGAATCACCACAAATACACCCGATGAGGGAGAACTAGGCCTCTCCTGAAAACGTTATTCTAAGCCTGTAGGTAAGGTATCGAAATCTTAATTTTTTCTAAATCTTTTTAGGTTTTGACGAAGGAAAACGGCAATGTCTTTCAAAGTACGTTTCACAAAATTCAGTGTTTATTATTGTTGTTTATGGAGCCTCGCTAGCTCGTCGTCGATTTTACACGGCTCTGTCCCATATGCTCGTTCTCTTATGAAAATATCACATGGACTATTTGTTCTACTCACTCGTTCACTAAAATATCAGTAATGCTTCTTTCCCTGATGACCACAAGCTCGTTTATTTATCAACATGGGGGTGGGTTATACCGTACCCACCTCATCCCCTGTGTGCAATGTTTCCGAAAGGCGTCGCACATCATGCTCGTGATTTGAGTATGGAGAAAGTGGAGCTGTGTAAGGGGTTGGGGGCGGGGGCGGGGAATGACAGTCTCTGTCAACGACGTCACAAAAATAGGGCTGCTGTAATGACCGTAGCGACGAGAAATTAGGTCCTGACGAGTGGCTGTAATTGCCAAATAGTGTGAATTTACGGCAGTCGGCTTGCAGCTCCTGTCTGGTTGGTTACACGCTGTCATATATTATGAACTCTGTTCGGTAATAACGGATTAACCAACCTTTGCGCAAAAACGTTGATTGGCATTTTTCGATTTTTGAATTGAGAAAGGGATTTAAAAACTGGGACCCGCAATGCGGTTAAATTTTGTTGAAATAAACTAAAATTAACCTTGTGTAACATAGGTGTAATGAGATTCAATTTGAATCCTGATCTCGAATCCTGAATCACGACTGGTTTAGCTGAGAGATTCCCAGTTTCATTTTTGGGGAGAAATTGCTTTTTATTTTCTGTAGTTATTTTTCTACTAGATAAATTACTCGGCTTCGCTCGAAATTCCACGTCATGTCAGCGATATCTTTTTCACATATTTGAAAACCCTGTCCCATCACATGTCTGGGCAATGCCGTAACAATACTGTTTTAAAAAAATTATTTTATATATTACGTTATTATATATTTTATCGCTTGGCAATTTAAATATCTAATCTGATTAAAACACAAAAAAGTATTTTATTCCGAATTTGTTGAATAGCTGTCTCGGGTATTAAACGATTTACAAATGGAAAATAATGAAATATGACTGGCAGCATTGGTAGCACGTGATAGCGACAGCGTCATTTTGGGGAATTGGAGACGCCATATTTGAATTATCTGGCGAAGGGAAGTTTTTAAGAAACTTTTTTAAGTGGCTGATTTATCGAGACATACTGAAAATTGAAATCGGAAATAACTTGCGCTCGACTACAAATTTGAGAAACTCACTACAGCTCAAATTTTATTTAATTTCGTCAAGCCGTTCGTAAGAAAAACTCCCGGAAAGACAGTTTGAACCGCTGTTTCAGGCTGTCTATGAATGTCGTTGTCTCTCTTAACTCGGTGCACTCTAGAATTAATTCTTTTTTTTTAGATAAGGTTAACTGAATTTTACCCGAGCGTTAATCCGCTACTGCTTAACAGCGTCCACACATGAGAGAGCAAAGCTCGCCGCATGCTACGCGTGTTTACCGGCCGAAGGGTTTCGGGGGGTTGAGAGGGCTGCGACCATCCTAGGGTCGGTCTATAGTCGGGCGAGCATCATCAGCCCCAGTGAATGCATGAGCGCGTTCGGTATGGGACGGACTCACGCTCCATCGAAGATGCGCTGAAACAAAAACCAAAGAAATGGGCGTAGCTAGAAACCACGTACAGTAGTAACAGAGACGCGAGGAGGAGTTCTACATTTCGCGAGATCTTATGTCAAATCCGAATCACCAGCGTCGGTAGTGAACCTCCTGATGTCTAGCTTTACGTATCTCTGGTAGAGGATGCATCCATTTAATGCTCCTCTTTTCGATGTAGGGTTAAAAGAAGCGAAGGTCCACCGGGAAAGTAGGCTGTTATGGTTTAGACTTGTGTTGTCGCTCTGTACTATCCATCGATGATTATGACAATATTTTCGCGGAGCAGCGTAATTAAACAGCGTGTACTTTTTCTTTATTATTAGAACAGACGTTGTTTACGTTATATGTTGCATACACTGCCCAATACATTGCCAGTTTGAGATATGTATAACAACTATACGAGTAATATAATACGACAAATGTATACGAGTAGAATCTATATTATAATCCTAATTATAATCCTTATCTGTCTGTTTTCGCTTTTACTTACGAACGGTTTGACGGAATTGAATCAAATTTGAGCTGCTCAAATTTCACAAAATACACTAGCGTTTTGAAAATAATAGATGTTTAAATTGACAAAACATTTGGAAAGCTTAATATTTATTTGTTTAGGTCGTACTAATAGTTCAAGTAAAGTATTATGAAGCAAGAAAAAGTGAGAATGCGAATAATGCGTCTTTACGTTTTTATTTTATCCCTACATTTTTCTATGTTTAAAAAACAATTTATTAGGGAGCTTGGAACTCCCGAATGCGCTATTGCAGATCAGAAACATGGTAAATTAAAGAAATCACTGTATTTAAATTTATTGGGTAGTAAAAAAAAAGTGTTTGGTGTTCCGCAAATCTTCATTTATCCTAGTTTTGTGTTTGACTGAGTCTAGCCAACTCGGACGTCGTTGTTCCTTAAGTCTTGTCCTGAGTTTTGCCCATTTCTTTGTTTTAGAAATATTGTTGGATAAATTCATATTTCTATTAAAAAAAAATTAATGATAAATACAGAGTATAAGCTATTTCAGATTGATTTTTTCATTTTTCGCCCACACGGAACATTTACGTTTCACTCAAAGAATAAATGTTCTCCGGTTAACCTTAGTCACCTTCACAAATTGTGTATATCAATGTTTAGATTGTCAATTACGGAGTGTTGGCTTTCAAAGTGAACAAGCCCAGTTTGTGTCGACGAAAAACATGGAGCTCTGCGCCCTGAGCTGGTTCAACCCCAAACGAATGGACGAACCACTGGTAGCGGTTGTTTTCGTTCAATAAAGTCGTCCGGCACAATTGTTTGCCTCTTTACAGCCGCGAATGAATAGTGCCCGACCGGTTAAGCACTTCTAATGTTGGCTGGCCGGACTTCTATAGGACCGCATTTATTCGAAAGCATTTACCGAACAAGGTACGAATGTGCAGTTTAGACCCTTCTCGCGAATGGACGATGAAAGTAGGGTGGGGCGAGGGGAAGCCTTCCATACACGGGAAGACCAACAGTATTTTAATTGGGGGAATTTACTGCTGCCCACGTAATCTATTTTTATAGTTAACTATACCGAGCGAAATATTCGCCCCCAGCCGAACCGGATACAGTGGGGTCGAACATACTGTATATACGCAGGTTGATGTTGTGTCTATTGTGTTTCTACCTTTGTCCAGGGCGTGTATACAGTAGCTACCGTTAGAAAGATAACCTTTTTCAGTTTCTCCATTTACGCCCATTCGTAATTGATTAGAATGGCGAATAAAAGACGCAGAAAAGTGCGGGGGCCCTCGGTGAGGTCATCAAATTTAACGCCCCGTTGCTGTTTTGTTGCCACTGTTATACTGTTTTGGTCACCGTCACACGTATTGACAATCTCATCGTGGGTTGGTTAACTGGTTCCCTAGACTACCATCAGGTTCGATTGTCACTAAAATATCGTTCGATTTGAGACAACAGGTGACTGGTAAACAAGATTCATATGCGCGCCTGTTGGATGCAGTGTCCAGTTGAGTTTTTTTCTTTATAAATTATATAACCAACGTGTAGTTAAAGTCGATGGGCAAAAAATAACAAGTACTCGCCAGATGGCGTTGAAACAAAATATGGCTGGTCACGTCTTTCTTAAATCAAGACGCTGTTATTTTACTTTTCTATTAACTAACTAAAATATTTGATATTTTTGTCTCCATCTTTCTTCCCTTGTTGTTTTTAAGACATATTTCAATCGCTCTTTAATATACAAGTATCGTTACCGGTCACCACAATTCTCATTCGCTACTAGAAGTACGGAATAACAAATGATTCTAAAATAATCCGTCGATGTTTTCCATCGCTCCCTCTCCGGTCACTGTGCTCACTGTTTTTGTGAAAATACACCAGAGTGTACAGATAACAAATTTAAAAGAAACCATACTCACTAAGTTTATATCTTATGATCGCAGCAACATAAAGTGCTGAAACAAATTGCAATAAGCAAAATCTGATGCAATACATACACTATCAATTTCATGGCGTCGGTTGCCAGCTCGTCGTCGAATTTTCCACAGTTTCTGTCCCGTATTTGTCCCTTCTATGCTTTACTTCATCGTCGACTTTCACATATTTTTCGTGTGTGGTTATTTTAAGGCACTGCAAGTGCAGTATGTAATAGTCATCACTCGAATCTTATGCTTTTTGCTAATTTGCTTGGTCTCGTTGAATTAAATGTTGCTCAAAGTATTTTGGATTTGGTCAACCCCGTATGATCGACTATCTCAAAATTGTACAAGAATCTCCAAATCTCTATCTGACCAAGAAGATGTTGCTTAAAAGTCGGCTTGAAACCCAAGTTGAGCGAGCGGCATTATCGGTAATCACGTAAAAGAGAAAAATGCATCCATTTAACTGAAACAAAACCATTGTCCTTTGCCTACAATGTTTCCCGTATAATAAGAGTATATGCGATCGCACGCACCAACAGTGTACTTGGGATCAGAGAAGTAAAGATTTTGTGTCTCATGCGGAACCACTAGTCCAGTGCATATCTTTTTGACTCGCAGGCCTCTAGTCGGGCCGTTACCCACTGATAGTGACCACGATATAATCCGTTATCGCTGGTTCGTCTGCTTTCGATGACCGCCCCGCCGTCATATTCACGCTCGACCACTTGATTCTTATTGTTTTTGGCAAGTTGTTTGCTTTCTATGGGCCGTCATTGGGGCTGGGGGTGTGGAGACGGTTGGTGGCCCCCTCATCCCGGGGGTTGCGTCTGACCCCGGATGCCATACTTGAACGGTGAATGTGAGGGCCGGGTGCCGTGCCGAGGTTGCCGACTAGCGGCCGCCCTCCGAATGTGGTCATCTTTCTTAACTCTTTTTTAGGGGTTCGCCTCCCCCCGTCTCTCTCCTATATATGTAGGCAATTGCCAATAACATCGTATATGTAAGACCCCGGTTGCATTTTATTGCGGCTTGATGGGGAATACGAAACACGAGGAGTGCCCATATCCTATATTGCCATAACCTCTTCTACGTGTCTCGATTGAACTTGGGCTGCGGTTGCCGCTCTTATTGTGAGGTTTCGTCGGCCTGTAGAGTCTCTCTCGGTTCACGGGTGTCCTTGTCGATTTCGGCCAGCAACCGGGACAGATATATCCTCATTGTTACAGTTAAATACAATGATGTTTAGGACGACTTTTAGTTCAATTAATTACATGTTGTCATGAATGCATTGTAGTTTCGTTGGTTTGATTAACGCAAGCATGCATTGAAGAACCGATATTCGAACCTCTGCAAGGAGAAATCTTTTTTGTTTGCCATGTTCATAAATTCGAATTTGTTATGGACTGGAGTTCGTCTGCGTCCAACTCTGTCCTGAAATCAATATTCTTTTGATACTTCGTTAAGGGCGTGAAATACAGTTCTTTTATTTTCTTATCTGTAATATCACAATTTTTCTTCAGCTGGACTTGACGAAAATGTCCTTCTTATCGAACTGTTTCGATGCACAGGTAAAATAGTCCGATGTTCTGAAAGATGAAATAATACAAGAATAGATATAATCCTACCACAAACAATTACAAGCATTGATATAAAAATTTGAGTTGAACTATAAATGTGAAGTCGACGCGAGGAGATAATAGTTGCGATTGATACATTATATTTTTTGTCTCGATTATTTTTCATTTCATCCGTATGGTCACCCTGCTCTCCAGCTCTTCAGCTACCGTCGGTGACTGTCATATTGCTGCAGTCCTTGGCGGCATTGTTTTGCCGATGTTTGCGTATGTTCTGAATTGCAATCTATAGCTTGCCTCTCTCTCGCCCACTTGTATAAATCGTTTGTCCGTCCTCCCACTCGTCCCCGAAAACTCCACCAGCGCCGCGGATCCACGAATCGCATCCAGTTTTTCGGTATCCGTGGTCGGCCGCAGTCGGCCACTCCATGGTTCCATCCGCGAGGATCACCTGTGAGCGTTAGGCCTTCACGACCTTGCATAAAAAAGCGTACGGGGGCGAGGGGAATTTATCTTTTCGCTAGATATGAAAACTTGGCAATCAAACCTACATAAACGAGATTCTTGTGCCGCTCGCAATCCACTCAATAAAGAGCTGGCGTGCATTTTTGTTGCTATAGCGCTATCCTCATGGGAACCTCGGTGCATTTCAAGTGCTCATACAATACCAGCTATCGGAGAGAAGATAGGTTAGTTGTTGATCATCTCTTCACCTTAAATAGAACGAACAAAATTCTTGAACTTTCATCTCGCTGACACTTTGTGAGATTAAATTCTTTGATCGTGATACATCGAGTTGGGCTTCTTAAATGAAGCGATGAAACCCAGAGTGGTGTATTTCTATTGTTATTTTGGGATTTTTGTTTATTTCTAAAGAACATCAGAGGTACCGGTGAACAAATACCACAGCCTCCTTGGGATTTTTGTAGTTATGCGTAAAAATTCAATCTTGGCATGTCATGCTATCGAAAGAAAGAGTGACGTAAGACAAAGCTTTTATTGCTGACGTATATTATGACGTTATATGCGACTATATGATTCAACGCCTCAATTATGGATTTAATTACAATTTATTAGTCAAGCGTAGACAATACTTTTTCAAATAATAAATACTTGTCACTAGAAATTTATTTTAAAATATTAGTAAATTCTGGTATAAACGATTGCATGTTCTGCTCAACGTAAATGCCAAATTTGTTTTAAGTCAAGCGTAAGGAAGGCCCTATTTAGATGTTGAAGTTTTTCAAATATTGTTCCATGGAAATGCAATTTTTTTGGGTCAAACAGGTAAATGCGAAAACAGATTTGAAAAGAGCTTGCGTTTGATCAAAGCGAAATTACAATTCCATGGAAAAGACGTGAAATGATCCTTCGTATAAACCTTGACTAAGAAATACTCATTTCAGAAAACACCACTGAACAGAATAATTTGAAGTAATTTGAAGTACATGCACAATTGGTAGACATAAATTCCACTCATTATGGAACCGACTCTATCCATGACTTACTTAAAACAATGTTTAACTTCAAGAAAGAAAACGATCTAGTGAATGTGAATAAACTCCATCCTGTTGTCGAGGCTGGTCTAATGAGGAAGTGACGAAGCCAGAGCTGCTTGGGGAGGATTTGACGGAACCCGAGCACTCCGCGCTGCATTATCTCTCGGAACAAGAGGTTAAAAGCTAAAAAAAAAAATAGATATGCGGGTCGCCTTACCTGAGCCTTATATTACTTCTGATAACAGTGGAGCCGGTAATACTTCGCGCTAACGACGTCGAACGAGCCAGGGCTTCTAGAAGTATGACGCTTTCGTGGCTCAATGTCGCGTCGAGATCAGGCCTACATTAAAAATATATACTGTGTATATCTGGAGCGGCGCAGACCCAGACCCCTTGATGAAATAAAAAATATAAAAAATGGCCGCGCCGGTGACGTAGAACGGAAGCCGGTGTTTGTGCGCTTATCTCTACGAAACCACGTTCGGTTTCTGTTTGGTCTTCTCTCTATAGTTCGATCGAGCCAGCAATTTTCTCATCAATATTTTATTTCTGTGCCGAGCGAGAGAAAAAGGGAGAGATCACTCGCGGGGGGATTTACGGGGAACTCAACGCCGGTGTTTTGGTCATTTCTTTGGATGGTCGTACGTCGTCGTGGTCCTGGTCCTCGGCTTGTTTGTTGTTTTTA
>JAQGBY010001531.1:0-28712 GCA_034698785.1 Mycogona germanica | reverse complement strand
CTGGTCGTTCGACCCCCGCCATAGGCCCCTCTATTGGGGGCTGCTTGTGGGTACAAATTGAAATTGTAATTGTAATAGACAATTTTAAAAGTAGATGATAATTAAAATATGAGTGGATATCCGGAATTCCCGTATCCAAGACAACAGACCAGTGATACAGTACTCGATTGAAATTCACTAACCCATGAGCAGGAACTCGAGGGCGACCACCTCGTTCATATCGAACAAGTTGGAGAGAATGAGCGCCTCCTCGATGACCACCTGCGACAACACCCTTTTGCCATGTTGACCGAGGATACGAATTCCATCGCTGGTTGCACGTTTGATCGCCTCACGACTGTCCGAACGACGCGGCTATACATTAGAAATAGAAGCGACGCCGCCGATTACATTATTTTCAATCACATGTACCCAAAACGAAAAACATGCAAACACACATTTCTATTTATCTATTCCTCGTTGGAATACCAGAATACACTTCCATAAATTAAATAATATGAATTTCAACGCCCTACAAAACAGTTCGAATTCCGTAGACAAACACAAACTTGTGTTTGTCAACAACTTCAGAAAATCGATTTTTCTTATTTCAAAATAATTCAGATTCAGGTTGGGGACGAGATGGCTTCCTTTGCCATCAGAAAGGAAAGTTTTGAACGCTCACCGGATTCTTGAGAAGTCTCTCAAAGTCGATTCTATAAGTACGAAGCGCATTCTCCAGCTCCTGAATGCCGGCATAGTCTTTCTTGGAGATGGCAGAGTTGACGATACGAAAGAGGTCCTTGTAGGGAGCCCACAGAGCGCCATCTAACACATTAAAAGAAATTCACATTTTAAAAATTGACCTGATTGACTGAATTGAACAGACCAAGTGTCATTACAATTTGGCGCAAATTTCGATGCAGCCACATCATGGAGGCAAGCCAAACTTATTCAACTATTGCAATACATGTAGGTCAAAATGTAACTGTTCCTTGTCACTTCTCACAAAGTTATCGTTGCCTCCAGAAAGCATGAACCATCCGGCATCAAGGACCATCACCGTGAGGAGCAACGGGAAACGTATAAAGTCCGACTGATGGCAGAATCATCATGTTTTGACTTGCAATTCACTGTAGACGCCTAGACAGCCTAGGCCGCAGACCTCAGCACATGTTACCTACCCCCCCCCCCCATCTGCTCCACACTCTCATCAGCGTATTCCCCAAATTATACCTATATTTACGGCCAGCGAGTCGTCCGCCATTGCCAAAACGTCCTAATATTTTCTCCCAGTATTTAGAATCCACACATTCGCTAGGTTTTGTTTTTCTTTCGTCAAGAAATTTACCAGTTTGAATAAACAACAATGTTCCACCGGCTTCCCACGAAAGTGGTGTCCAACTCGAAGTTAAGGAATAACGCTGACCGCCTACAATAGTTTTGCTTTAATTATTTACATGAATTTTGCGTTTATTTCGTACCTATATATTTTTTTAATTTGCATAATAAATATATAAAATTTATATATTCAAAATTTATTTCCAAGTAATGAGAAATATTAATTTCAATCTGGATTCAACGGAATTCGGTGTCGGGTAAAGTCTTCACCGAACAGGAAATGTCTATAAAATCGGGCAGCATATAATGGCCGCCTCCTGAATCGTGAAAACGCAACACATCGCTCATGAGCCAGCTGTGAAAAATATTCAATTTATTCGTAATTTTGGACCAACGTTGCTTCACGGACCATTTACGAGTCTCGGAGAAAGGGTAATTATTAAAATTTCCTGTTGGTCAGCTTTTTTCTGCGCGAGCCTAATCCATATTAGAAGGCGCAAATTGGGCTCGGATCCTAGGTCATCCAAGTTCGAACACGTAGACTGGTGGCCGGTGTCAACCCGACCCATTTTGATCATTAATCCAGGCTAGTCCTAGCAAATGAAATACGAGATAAGATTAATTATTCTTTCGGTGATGGTTCTTCAAATCCCACTTATCATCAGAAACCATGTGTCATTAGCTTTTGCTAGCATTTGTTAGGACTAGCCTAGATTAATGATCAGGCTGCCCGCGCATGGTCAGTGTCCAAAGCTTCTTAATTAACATCCTAATCGCCATAATGCCACGGCGCGGCGATAATATAATATCTAAATCTAAATGATCAAAAAGGGTCAGGTTGACATCGGCCACCGGTACGCCTCTGCCGTCTGGGACCCTATCGGCCCTATCTGGACCGCCCGAATCATGAGCATCAAGAGAATGTCTTTAGTCAGGGTATCTTACGAATTTAAGTTTCACTTCCATGTTTGCGTTTTTCAATACAGATTGTCATATCACCTTCTTGCTTCACCTATTAAGACGCTGCCCACATGCGATATCTCAGATAATAAATTGTCTCGGCATTTCTGAGTCTGCATAATGACAAATTTAATGTTTTGTATCCTGGATGCTAGGCTGTGAGATCAGTGTTTCTGAGGTCGAGGTCGAAAAGATTCGGATAAATTGATCAAGATTTTCTGACCTTTGTGGCGGTGCTTTTTTAGAAGAATATTAATTTCAATCGCGTACCGTTTTTTTCGTCTTATCAACCGCTGTGGGACAGTTACTTCATTAACTCGAGATAGTACTGGTAAGGTGATTTTGAATCAGACCGTCTGTTTCGATTGATTTTTTTCCTTTTTTCTTAAATCACTGAAGTGTATATCACAACAGGAGTTTCTGTATCCCTCACAGAGCTTAGGCACTATGTAAGGGGCACATTTTCCGTTTTCCATTACCAAAATTGCGTTACCACTGGTAGTGATTCTGATTGACACAGTCTATTTCGATTGATCGCCCATTCACCCGCAACACCCGTATCGCTCAACTTCCGGCGATCCAGTCTACCAGTCACCGTTGATAGAACGAGGACTAATCTTTTCTGTACCAACCAGTCCGCTCACTTTATTTTCCTTCTTCAGTGCGAGCACAAGCAGCAGGAATAATTTATCATTGTTTTATTTTGAATGTATCCAGTGTGAGGCGATCACGTAATTCGATAGTTGATAATTTCAATATTTGTGGCGCTTCCGAAGCGCGACCTTCGAGTGTAAGAGCGTACGCGGTACGACTAAACTTCCACTTGACAACGTACGTGACGTCGCGTTTGTGACACCCTCTAGCTTAACAGAACAGCAAGTCATCGGTTATCGATCAACGGTTAGCAGAGGCGAGACCCAACTCGGTTACGGAGCACCTCCCCCGTCAAACTTCTCACGACTATATCTAGTCCAACTGAAATTATCGAGGATTCATTCTGTTGATGATAAAGACCAGTCTCGCACCGAGCAAGGCACCTGCTTTCCTGATCTACTCGCCACTCCCGTTTTCTATTAGGTTGGTTAATAGATCTAATCGATTTGGGACAACATTTCGCAACGACCTATCATCGGTTATTTATCTGAAATTTTTGAAATGCTAGTTTAGCATTTCACCCACACCCACTTAGTTCCAAAAAACCAAAACGTCATCGTGAAATTTCGCTATTCTATTTCCACTTTGTTCGATTGCAAATCCAGCAACTTCGTTAACAAAAATATCCCAATTACCAGCTCAACCGATCGAGAGAGAGAAAAACTCATTCGCCAGATGGATCCGAAAGAGAGAGCACCACCGGTGCTTGTCCTCTGTGTGTCAGGCGCCGCTTCAAGCAAAACCAAACGGGTAAACAAGTTGACCAATACCCGATGGTGTCGACTGGCGGTTTCAGAAGACTCTCGTTTCGGATGTCTTTTTGATGCAACGTGTGACACAAACCCACTCGACATCAGTGTGACCAGATTGGGATGGATCCAAGTGATGCCTGTTGAAACAGGGACAGAATGCCTCTAGTTGCTGAACTACTTGATTCAACATCCGATTCAGCTCTCTTTCAAACTGCCAGCTGTCTGTTCCATTCCACCGAACAACTCTCTTCCACGAGTGAACTAGGAACCAGGAAATGACCTTGTATCATTTACTTTATGTTCGTCTCAGCGCTGCCTCAACAAGAATAGCGCAACTTGTTTGCCAATAATTTGAGTTGTTCTGAACATGTGCTGATGGTGGATTTGCGGGAACACGTGGTTGACACTTTTCGAAAAGTTTCCAGCGAATAGTTGGAATCGAGTGTTCGACCGAGGACGTTCAATATTCCATTTTCTTCTATTTGAGATCCATAGATCGTTATCAGTCTGATGTTGTAGTCAACGTGAAATCGTATATTGGAATATATATATATATATATATATATATATTTAATATCTTAAGCTCACTTGAAACCGGAGTTGGGTGATTGTGGTTTTGTGTCACGTTTGAGCAACAATTTGCTTGCTAAGAGTTGCTCCCAAGAAGTACACGTTGTAAATTACGGAATGTATTTTCAATGTTAGATTCCGAAATGCCGGACAAGAAAGTGATCTTGGTGACTGGTGGTTCTGGGATGGTCGGCCAGGCGGTCAAGACAATTGTTGAGAAGGAAGGCTCGCCTATTGAAACCTGGATATTCGCTTCGTCGAAAGATGCCGACCTGACGTGAGTTTGCCATTTTACTTGCCAACTTATTTGTATGTGTAGTGGTGTGCGGGTGGTTGAACCTGGAGCTAGGCCAAAATGCTTTTACCGATTGCCCCAGTTTGAATTTCATGAGTTGGAGCTTCGTTCACAACAGGTGGTTCATTCATTGTTCGTCTCTCTTTCATTCAGGGATTTTGAGCAGACACAGAAATTGTTCGCCAAACACAAACCGACTCATGTGCTGCATCTCGCCGCGATGGTCGGCGGTTTGTTCCGCAACCTCACTTACAATCTGGACTTTCTGGTTAGACCATCAAATTGAACAGTCTGAAGCTGGTCTATTGGGAGAACTGGGCTGACTAGAAACTGGAAATGACGTCACGAGGAAGAACGAAACATTTGTCGGTATCAAGACGTTTAGGTGTTGACGTAAAAAATCATATGCTGGCGTCGAATTTGCTTAAAACCTAGATTTAATAATGTACAGGGAACGTGACCATGCAAGTTTAGTAATTCGTAAACGAGCTTGAAAAACTTACTTGAAAATTTTATTCGCGGTTTCGACAAGTTTGAATTGAAATGTCCCATATTTTTTAGCTCTTTAATAGAGATTAATTTTTCTTTCTTCCCCCTTAACGTCATTTTGAGTTTTAAGTCAACCAAGTCTATGATATATATACCCTAACTTGATAATACGTTACTCTCATATCGTATACCCTAACTTGATAATAAATTACTAGTATCTCTTAATTTCTCTAGCGAGTCAACAATAAAATAAATGATAACGTTTTACGGGTCAGTTTCGAAACGGGAGTAAAGAAGGTCGTGTCCTGCTTGTCCACGTGCATCTTTCCCGATAAGACTACATATCCGATTGATGAAACTATGGTGAGTTAGCAGGTTCCATGGTCATGGTTTGAATTTTAGACACGTCTAGCTTTTCTGTACATCCTCACTTATTCTCGGTCTCACTCGTTTTCCGTTCCCCGACATGAGCCCGGATGTTTGATATTAATTTTATCTTTCACGGCTGATCAGGTTCACAATGGCCCGCCACACAGCTCCAACTTTGGTTATTCATACGCCAAGCGACTAATAGACATCCAGAATCACGCCTACCATGTCCAGCATGGCTGCAAGTTTACTTCGGTGGTTCCGACCAATGTGTACGGACCTCATGACAACTTCAGTCTGGAGGACGGACACGTTCTGCCCGGACTCATCAACAAGACCTACCAGGCCAAAAGTGAGTAGCAGTCCCTCGAGTCAATGCAGATTAGTTGGCCAATGATTGACTCATATGCAATATCATTAACATACTTGCTCGCGCCTTCTAATGTTAGAAGAAATACCGGACGAACGTACAAAATTATTTTCTAAAAGCTCATTTTTTTCTTGCAGAGTCCGGTGAACCTCTGGTCGTGTGGGGAACAGGCAGTGCCCTACGTCAGTTTATCTACTCCTTGGATCTGGCTCGACTCATGATCTGGGTCATGCAGGAATACGACGAGGTGGAGCCAATCATCCTGTCCGGTGAGCGCACTCCCTGTCCCGCCACCAGGTGGCGCTTCTCGTATGCTTTTCTCTGGACTCGTTTGTCACGTTCTAGTTTAACTCATTGGACTCGTCTCTTTTTTCCCCCAGTTGATGAGAACGATGAAATCAGTATAAAGGAAGCGGCCGAGTTGGTAGCAGAAGCGTTTAATTTTACGGGCGATGTCATTGTATCCTTGATTAACGATCTGCTCCATTGGTTCATCGTTATTCTTGCGAATTAGTTTGATTAATGCTAGGTTTTCTTTCAAGTTAACACGGTCTGATTCGACTAGAAACACTTAACTAGATATACACAAGGTTTCCGGCAAATTTTATAACTATTTCAAATCTGAATCTACTCTGCCTTAACTCGAGAAATTCTAGTACGATACCACACGATCGGATGGTCAGTACAAGAAGACCGCCAGTAATGCCAAACTGCGTCGATACCTGCCCGAATTCAAGTTCACTCCAATCAAACTAGGTGTGTATTTACGTTACGTTATACTCTGTAGTAAGTCGACAGTATTTACGTTTCGCAGGATTCAGGTTTCTGACCGTTTACCTTCTTTTTTTCCTCTTTTCTGCTACTCTTGATATAGCCATCAAAGAGACAGTCGACTGGTACGCGGCGAACTATGATTCTGCTCGCAAGTAAGTGCGCCGAGCGACCGGTGAAATCTATTTTTCATGAGCTACTATGGGCTGCACCGCATTCCCACACCTCAGATCGGAGATGAAAGCACACAGGCGCACACACATTGCGTAATCGTGTGAATGCAATTTGGATTCGTGTGAGGTTTACAGATATATTTGAAATGGGGGAGGGGGATATATATATATATATATAAATATATTGCTAATTGCACTTCTGGTCAAACTGGACTCATTTATGTTTTCAGAGTTCTTATGTTTCGTGTATTGTGTCTACGATGAATAAAGTGTACATTGTACGATCAGTCTGGTTGGTTGGAAAATTTGCAAGTGGTGCGACTTGTCCCTCTTGATTTCCGGTGTAAAGATGAATATGTGGTATCCTCGCCTCGTGCTCGAGCACCGAATAATAATCGGGATGATAATAAATATGTGCAACACCTTGTTCCTGTGAAAACCTAAACTCCGAGACTTAACTAGTGTGAACTTGACGTCAGTTATGAGTAGAACACCAAAGGCCAACAGCTTGAGCAACAACTCAACCTGTGTTGTCAAAGATGCGATAAGAAATGGACATGTCCCCTCTGTTAATCTAACTTCCACATTTTAATTTGATTTCTCGAGATACACGAAGTGTTTGATGTAAAAACTGATATAACATTTGGTAAAAATATTGGCACCGTCCAAGAGAATAATAGTAATAAAATCGAGGCGAGGAGATCATCTCTTGTCGCCCAAATCTGCCACTGACTAGGAGATGGAGAGGGCCGTGGTGGGTCGACCGGAAGAGGAAGTGGAGGATGAGGTTGTGACGGACTTGCGTCTACGCAGCGTTGAACTCCTGCTGATGGGCGGCGGGCCGGGCTTGTCGTCGTGGATATTGGACGCCAGATCGGAGCAGGAGAGCGGCTCCTGACCGGGATCATGACGTGCGCAGAACAGGCCCAGGGTCTCCCAGCCACCACCCACCCGCACCATCACGTGCTTGTCGTTCAGGAGCTGACCAATGAGAAGGAGGAGAACATATTCAAGGATTGCAATGAGGAAAAATGATTATCACCTTTGCTCGCTGTGATTTTGGACTCACCCTCACGAAGACTATTTTGCCGGCTATCAAATATTTTCCGTCCGATATCCTACGAATGTGCGAGCGGGTGCAACGGGCGTTGGCTATCTGCAACACCTGAGAAATGAAACAATCATTTTAACGCGGCTCTTACGGTACTCTGGCTAGCCCACCTCTGCTTTTCATTTGAATTGAAAAGCTCCTAAGAGACGATTTCGAAGAGAACGCATGTGGGAAAACGTGGGAAGAATGTTGGCCACTGACCTTCGCGTGCAGGCTGGCCGTGGTGGAGGTGTTGGACGTGTCCTCTTGGCTGGAGGCCATGGAGTGGGAAGTGGAGGGCCGGCTGCCGGAAGACTGGTCACCCTTGTGGTCATCCTCCTCCAGAGTGTCTGCGTCGAAGGATTTGCTGGTCTCGCAGCTGGATCCGTCCTCCGCCTCCGCCGCCACGCTCTCCTCGATTTCCTGCTCCAACTTCACCAGCCCGGGCGGATTGATGCCGCACTTGGCCGCCACCCGACCCAGCTCCAGCAGACACAGGACCACCTGGCGCGGCTGCGTGTGCAGGACTGCAGATCGTCGTATTGGAATCGATGAAACTTACAAGTGTTGTCGACAATCATTATCCCAAGTACACGATTGAAAAAGCATTTTCCGTACCCAGACTTTCTGATTCGAACAGAACAGCTTCGTTGATTCCGATCGTCCGACACCACCTGAGGAAGTTGGCCGCATTGTCCCTGGCAAAGAAGGAAGAGGACTGGGCGTTCTCCCAGCACTTGAGTTTGAAGGCCGCAAGTGGCTGCAGGGTGGACGAGGGGGAAAAGATAATCAGTAACCGCTCTGCCTCTACCGGATTGATAAAAAGGCGGGGCTCGTTGGTCACTCGCCTGTTGTTCGTTAGTGTCGGCCCTGTCGTGGATTAATTTCGCCAGACGACACACGATGACCCCGTTGTCCAGACGGTCGATCAAATTGTCGGCCGTTATCTGCATGTCTCCTGTCAAAAAAATAAGAGAGGTCACTCCATTAGTGACACTTCAGTTAGTCTTCCATACCCCTGACTGGCCATAAATTAATAAATTAGTTTCCGCCCGATCGGGGATTCCACTGGACCTTCTACCGGACTCAATTTGACCCCCGACTGAATATCAATTGAATAAGGGCACCCCTGAGCAGTCGGCTAGGGACGAACTAATGACACCCCGATAAAATGCGGAGATGAGTCTCACCCAGGGTGTTGTTGAGCCAGTCGGCCAGATCCTCTTTGAGCGGCAGAAGCCATTCCTCCTGTTTCTCGTTGATGGCCTCCCACACCTTCTCCCTGTCCATCTCGTTGCCGCCGCCGCCGCCGCTGCTGCCGCCGTCGCTGCCGTCGCTCTTGCTGATCTCGAACATTTCGCTGGTTCGCATCGCCCGTCAACTGGCCAAAGTCACGATCCGTTCTCAGCCGTGGCGGCCCACAGGGAATCGCGACCACATCTGTTTTCGCCAAACGAGACAACGATATTCAAATTGCCCTCGAAAACACCGCACTTCCTCCTGCCAAATGGATTTAGTTTTAGTTGTCTAACCAACCAAATTCGACTCCGGTTATAAAAATACTCGTTGTTCTCGGACTCTGTCGTCACACGCTGACCTGCGTAGACATTGGACTCGGGGTTCAGGGGACATTGAACCCTTCACGTATTTCGATGCTCGTCTGACCTATCGATTTAATCACTTCTTTACGTATTCGTAGCATTCGAAAAAGAATTATGTTCGGGCGATGCCGTTATGTTGAAATGAAAATAAAATTATCGAGACACTATTTTTTTTTCTTTTGAGAATATGGATTCATGGATCATATTCTATTGGAATATGAGAAGGTTTTTAATTACGGATGACGACGCATGCGTCAAGTAAAAGAAATAGGATTTTTAAAAAATCAAGTCTGAACGAAGAGGCGCTTTTTAAAAAAAAATCGGAAAAGACTGATTTGAAAAATCTGTTCGTGGCCTTGTCCATGCTCATGAACGAGTCAAGTTTTATTTAATTACGAAACTACTGGTAATTAATTAAATAATTGAGAAATTGCACGATCAATCGTTAAAGTGCTCCGACGGCGCTTACCATATTTCTTGTCGGAAGTGGATTCGATGGCGAGACCTCGTTGCGTCGATGGCGTCAAGACGAATCGCCGGCAGATAATCCGCGCTCGCTCGGGAGCATCTCACTCCGACGTCCGCCGGCACAGCATTGGAGAGAGAGAAGAGATGACGAGAGAGAGATGAGAGATAGAGAGCGCTCAACAACAGTCCTTCCTCTCTGGCAGGACTCTCGTAACAAAAGAGATGACTCGATCTATCTCTCAACAGCCGCAGCGCGCCTTCTGTGCCAAAACCACCGGACCAGGCGTGTTCACCACAGCGATCGAGACCGAGACTAGTCACCAGTCACACTTCAAGCGCACTTTGCTACGTGAGCAGGAAAGATAATTTCGATGAAAATAAAAGATCCGTTTTGAACGAAATATCCCAGATTAAGATCCTGTTCCGGTCGAGTTAGAGCTCGTTCGCTAATTTATTATCCCGTTACGTGTTGTCTGGAATTGACGGAGGTCGGCCTGTTGTGCGGTAGAATTGGAAACGCGCCTCGTCTGTGCCGCGACCACCCCCCTCTCTCTCTCTCCAATCAATAGTAGGGACGGGACAGCTGGGAGTGAGAAGGGATAAATCCCTCCTCTCCCTCGCTCTCTCCCGTTCTATTGATCGAATGCGAGGCGAGCATGTTCCGGTGAAAGTGCCCTCAGTGTCCAAATTGACGTGTCAGCTGGTTGGTCACGCACCTTCCAGACCTTTAAGCTCGTCTCTGGACAACGGCGGCGCATTAGGGCTGCTCACGCAGAGGCCAGATGTCCAGTCTCGCCAATCTCGCATTTCAGATACAGAAATATTTGTAGGGGCCATGATTAAATTTCTTAACCATGTCTTCGATTACATTCACTGGCGAAAATGTATATTCTTGTTTCCAGTGTCAATTCTCCATTAGCCCGGAAGGCGAGATGGGTTCACTCCCCTCCTGCTCTTCCCTAAGCCCAAAACCACCAGCCCAGTATTTGTAGCTCGCGTGTTTTTTCCGTAACCTGGCCTCGCGTTAATCAAGCCACGCCCAAAATGCCCTCGCTCTCGTCTCGTGGGGTGAAGAGGGGTGGGATAAATCGAAATTGGATGGAGAGTCAAGCAAAAATTCCATCCAACGAGCACACGCAAATTTAAAAGAAAATACCCGCATCTGTTCCCGTGAAATCGATCGATTTTCTAAGAGAAACGATGTTATCTTACAAAAGAATAACATAATCGATACATCAAAAAATGAACGCGATTTCAAAGTAAATCCAACTAAATTAATTCCCGAGCATCGATTAGATATTCGGTTCAGAACATGCATACTCTGTGTATTCAATAGTTGGGCTTGGTTGTTGCCCCTTATAAAGTGTTCGCCACGCATTACTAGTCGCTGCCGCTTTGCCGCCCCTCACAAAGTGTCAGACCCGCAACGCTTCTCTGGGCGTTCAACACTGTTGCGAATTCGATGACCTCAATTAGATTTGTTCATGACATTTCCGGACAAGAAAAAACTCGAGATTCAATCTTCAGAAGAAAAAAAAATTCTTGCTGGCCAATAGTAAATTCGCATCATTCTATTTTTTCATATGATCTCATTGTTAAGATTAATTTCAGCAACACATGTCCAATTTGTGCGATTAATTTTTGCTCCTTCCAGACTTTAGAAACAGGTTTTCATGAATTTAATGAGAGTAAAAAAATATATCCACACAAAAAGAAATTCAACATGTCACACTACGACTGTAATGTCCCATGAGCGCTTCAACAAAAACATTAAAATAAAACGAGACATTGAAAATATAAATTATCGCACTGGACAGGGCTCTCTCGCCAAGTGTAAAAAAGTTATTTTTATACATGCGGAGAAACAAAAAAAAACACTCTGATAATATCCTCGTAACTGAAGCTCCAGAAATGACTTTCACAACTTGTCTCGAGACAATCATGTATTTCTGGATTAGTTTTACCGATTTCTCCGAGTCACCAAAGAGAATGAATTTAAATTTGTCTCCAAACTCATTGCTTTAGTTGGTAAAAAAAATTTCATTAGCAGTCGACAGGAGTATTGCCTCAAACTACAAGCGCGCCACTAAAAAAAAATGAACGACAGACCTCTCGAGACGTTTCTCTTATTCAAGTTTTAGTGATTTCAATAAAAATAAAATATTACCAAGAAATTTAACGGCAATTCTCGTTTTATTACATTTACTGGAAAAATGTGTTTTGTTTTGCTGCACCGAGAGGGCTCGGGGTGGCGACTATTTGCGCCCACCTCACCCCCGGGGCGCGACCGCCCAGTTGGCGACGACGGCAAACCCTCCTCCCCCTCCCTCCTGGCCCACTGGGTGGAGAGCAGGGAGAGAGGGAACGGAAGACGCCGGGACCGCCAGCCGGTCGACGAACGATGACGATGCGAGGGCTCTCTTTAAAGACATTTACAAGAAGGAGAAGTGGCTTGGTGGCGAGCGATGAGTCAGTGGAGGTGGATGAGGTGACGACGGTGAGACGGGTGAAGGCCAGCACCACCGGCACACCTCACACACACTCTCTCTCTCTCTCTCTCTCTCTCTCTCTCTCTCTCTCAGGCCAAGATGGCCTGCTGCTGCTGCTGCTGCTGTTGCTGCACAGGGTTGGGTTGGAAGGAAGGTGGCAGGTGTGGCCGATCCTCCAGCTTGTCGTAGTCTAGGTGAAACTCCTTGGCCACTTTCCGCCACTTGTCGGCGTCGAAGAAGTAGTAGGTGCCCCGCTCGTACGAACTGGTCTTCTCGATGGGCGCCATGCCGGGCGCGCGCGTCACCCACACTCGCTCTTCCTTGTGATACCGCCAGTCGCGGTTGTACCTACACACACACATCACCGGTCAATTGTCATTTGTGGGAGCTTTGGATGGACAATTTTGGAATATCAAATTTTAATTCAATTGAAAAATCTGTAGCTGACAATTTCGCACATTCCAAACACCCAGGACTACATTTTTTTATTTTGGAGGGCGAAAATAGTTTAAATGAAAAATAAATATTTTTAAACCATATTTGCCAAACAGAAAAATACTTTTATACTCACAATTCCGCCGCAGACGCTAGCTGAAGGACGTCGCCACCATTCGTGTAGAACATATAAAATAGAAGGTCTTCGCCATATCGGTTAAGCTTAATCGTTGCAAGCTGCGAAAGCGAGGAAACATAGCAAATATGAAGAATAGATTAGAAAACGAAGCATGAGCGACCCAGTTATGAAAAGAATATGGATGTGACGGAAAACTCATTTGAATATCGATTTTGAACATTGAAAAACCAGAAATTGCTCTCAACAGAAAGCGTGATTGTTCTAGCATAGATATTATTTGAAAATGTTGCCAAAAGAGATGAGCAAACCGACCTTCTCTCTGATGACAACATTCGTCAGGTATTCTGCCGGAACGTGAAAATCTGAGAAAAAGAAAATACATTTGGTTGATGGTCAGGCAAAAGGGAGACCTTCGACATAGGAGGGTCGAGGAGTATCATTACCAATGTCCTGGGGTCGACAACACATCTCGGCGAACGGACCCCCGAACGTTGGATACAGGTTGTCCGGAGAGTTGAGATTCAGGCCCAGCGTGGTAAGGTCCGAACCCAGCGCCAGTGACACCAGATTCGGATCTGTCTCGGCCGCTCGGATGAACGTCAACAGGCCGACCATACCGAACTGGTCGGTCACCATGCCGCCGGGGATGTTTGTTACTTTTCCTACGAACGCGCGCACACAAACAGATTAGCTTGATTCAAAAGTTAGCTGGCTGTTGTTAATTAAAGAACATGTCAATTGGAATTGAAATAGACATTGATGCAACCGGGATTTCTACAATTATACAGAAGAAAAATATTTCAATGTACGCCTACCATCGGGTGATGTTTGAATTCCTCTCTTCACATTCTGAGATGAATTCTTTTCCCCTGGATATCTACTGTCCGTCGCTCCGTCTAACGCAGAATACACACGAGAATATTAGCAAATAGGTAAGCAACTGACGAGATCTAAAATATATCTAACGTTCACACCGTGGAAATATACCTGAACTGTTCCCAGATACCTAAGAAAAAAAATTAGATACAAATAATTCGAATTACTGATCAGTTTGATACAATATTACAAACAAAAAAATACTAACAAAAAAAAAAAAATAGTTTACTTGACCAACCATTTTGCTAGATGATTCGCTGTTCGTTAATTCTTGCACTTGAAATACAAAAAGGATAATGAAATTGAAGATTGATGAAATGGTAAACACAAAGTTAAATATAATTCGAAACAATGGCACATAACTTATTGTCATTAAAAATTCGTTCGAAAAACCACGTTAACATGAGTCGGCAGACAGGATGACCAGATTTGTCGATTACCTTGTGAGCCAGGTAAGGCGGGGAAATCTTCACTGTGTATTTGAAATTCGGTCGACTCGTTGGTTGGTTGCTTGACCATCCCTACTGTGAGGCAAACTAGTGTGTCAGTGGTCGGTGTCGGTAAGGGTTACAACAAGGAGGGGGCAAGACACAAAAGAAATCCTCTATCAAGATTGAGCGCAAAGCGGGTGGACTCGTTAGTTTACCATAGGCGGCTCGTCCAGTCATCGGGTTATTGGCCAACGAGTTGTTGACTGCGTTCTCTTGCCGTCCCCGATTAGTCAACGAGGGAAACTCAGACAGGTCCAGTGTCGGCGGAGTCTCGCTGGCTGTGCAATCCAAAATAGAACAGATCAAAGAAAAAATAAACACTACACTCGTGACAGAAAGGTGCTATACCCTAATCGGTGCTTTACCATTATTAGAGTGGCACAATTCAACTATTTCAATTCGAATCCACACAAGCGACTACCCCAGGAATCAAATCTCGCACATCTCAGAGAATGGGCTGCAACGGCTTGTACTAACTAATCGATCTTAACAATTTTTTACTCAAATGATCACGTGCAATGATCACTTGATTCGCGATATCAACAGCCAAATTACTTATCTTCTCTTATAAACACGTCAACATTTCAGTCACGCCAAACTGGATGTGAAAATATGATTTAGTTTCTGTTACGTGGTCTCAGTACTCACATGCCGTCGAAGGAAACGAACTGGACATGGTCGACTGAAGTCCGCCGGGTAGCAGTCCCTGTGAGGAGAAGCCTCGTCCACTGTGACCCAAACCGAATCCCGCCATGCTATGCGGCAAGAGGGACTCGCGGGGCTGAGAGTCCAGGCCACTAAACGACCACCGCAAACACACACACACGCGAGAAAAGTGGAGAAGAACAAATTTAGCAAAGTGTTGATAACTAGCTAGAGGCGCACTTACTAGAGCCACTTACTTTATAATGCCTGGAAAGGACCTCTTCATTTCCCTGCCGACTTGCTGCCCGAGGATACCTCTCGATCCCATTGCCAATACGTTCCTGGGTACAACAACGAAAGACAGGTAGCATAAAAATTAATGTTTGATGTTGGGCTGTGTCTGGCGAATAGAATCACCAACTATATAATAGAAGCGTCACACAAAATGAGAGTCAACGCCAGACATACGGCAAGGAACACATTCGGTACTAAACGAAGGAGTGTGTAGGATCAAATGAAACAGGGGATACCCTCTAGCGGAGGGAGAGTACTACTGACTTCCTGTATCTCACAAACTGTGTTTTATTGTAAAAGATTTTATTACTAATTACAATTATGAAAAAAGAGATACGATTTCTAAATATAAAGCATTCTACACTTTTAACGAACCTATTTGGCGAGGGCTGTTGCGGCGGTGGCAAACTATTGGATATATTTGATGGGAAATTGTGGATGCCGGTGGTGCTAGTGGGCGTCATGCGACCAGAAAGCGACGCCGGCATAAAACCGTGCGATAAATGTTGACTACTTATTCGTTGCGGTTGCTGCAGACCAAGACTGCCGACACCTGACGACAAACAAATAACAACGCTAACATTAATTTAAAAACGAATATTTCGATGAGCCGGGATTAGAATATATCAGAAAACGTCTGAAATCGTACGAATAGAATAACAAGTGCGGAAGAATACTTACCTAGCGAACCCCCAGGTTGGCCATATAAACTTGAACCAAAAGATTGTGACTGTGAAGGCATAATCTTGGAAATACAAAACAAAACCAAATTAAAACCAACATAATAAGAGCACGTGCCACCATTTCCTTGAAATGTAAATGAAATTGTCCAAGTGGTGTTTAATGGGAAAAAATAAGATTTGCTCTACCGAATCTTTTCCGAATATTGAAGGACTAAAATAAAGATCCGAATTGGCTGGATCGAAATCTTCGTCCTCTCCGTAAAACTGGAATAAAGAAATAAAATGTTAAAACTTGTTCTACAACTAGGAAGCTGACTCCACAAGCGTCAAAAATAAGAGCTCTCCCGCTTTCCCATTCGCCGTTCGCTCACCCCTTTCTTCGTTTTCTGGCTCATTCCCAGCAGTCCCATATTTTTCCTCGCTCCAGGGCTCAGCTCGGCTCCTGTCGGTTTTCTCGCTTGCATGTTGTATCTGTCGCGTGAACGTTTTCAAATTAAATCATTTATCTCCATCCAACATTTAATCAATTTAATAGTGGTAAAGAAGCCAAATTTCTTGTATATAATTCTCACATTTAGTTTTTTTTAAGGATTTACGAAAAAAAATATTTTAAATTAACAAATCGTCAAGGCGCAACTTTAATAGTGAGAAATTTGAAAATTGAAATTTGAGTCTCTGAATTCGAAAGGGGATACAGTTGTCTTAATTATGCTAAAGTTTCATAATAATCGGACTATATTTGGTCGACTAATAAATTTTTAAAAAAAGTAAAACCATATGGCGGTGCTGATGGTATATGGTGGTGTCGTCACTGAAAGATTTTGGAATCGCAAAACAATGACGTCACATACACCCACGTGCAACATGACAATTGAAAAAGGAAAATATTGGCAATAAGTGTGCGAAATTTCATTTTATTCTATTAACGTTTTCTAATTTTAATTGGAAATTTAATGACTCCTTTTTTAGGCCACGGTGTATAAGACAATTTTCGAAAAGTCCGTGCATCCGGGTTCGAATAGCCCAAAACCGGGAATAGAACCCTGGACCATCGCACCACAAGTTCGTCTCTCAACAAACTTGAGCTGCGATGAGATCATTTTCTCGTTGCTCATATATAGGTTAAACTCAAATCAAATATTCTCCCTTTACACTACTGAAGGATTGCCAAGGTCTTATTATTCTAAAAGGTTGGACGACTTCAAACGAAACCAATCGACGATAATTCCTTTGACGACCCCTAAAATTGCAAATTTAAATGACAATAACGAAAAGCGGCACTTACTGACTACTCCATGGAAGCTGCTCAGCACCAAATCTGATTCGATGGTAGTGGGGGAAGGTCAAATGAGACAAAGAAGATAACAAATTTGTCAGTGGTTTGAAAATAAAAACCACTTAAGCTTGAAAGGCAATAAATAAACCAATTTTGCGTAGAGCGAGCCTAAAACATTTTAAAATTAGAGAACGTCCTTCTTTACAATTACAATATTTACCCGCGAGCAGAAGACCAGCTAAGGAAAAGATTGAGTTGCCCAATTTAAACAGGCAGTATTTGAGGCTCTATTAGATTGTTTCACTATCTTCACACTAACCGTCTCACGTTAAGGGTTTCATCCATCAAAATTTTGTAATATTTGCGAATAAGGTTAACGAAAACAGAACAAAAACAAAAGCTAATGTAAGTGGGATCCAAAACTTATAAAAGTAATTGAACAAAGTGTGGTAACTAAATCGCAACACGATTGCGAAATGCCCAACGTGGTACGTCTACATTATTTAGATGCACATATCGCTCCAGAGATCAAATAAACATGGATCAGCCACGGAAATCGAGTTATTCCAGCTAGTCAATCCTTCAATTAACTAAGCTAAGACTAAATGTACGTAAATACCGTTGAATGTTTTCCGTATATTCTTAGTTTATGAAATAATGTCATAATTAATTGGACAAAAAATGAAGTACAGTTTTATATAAATACACGAATCGATCTACCGTTTACTGGCGAAAGGAAACTCTCATATTTCTCAACAAGTTGCTGGTTCTCATCCATTATACCATTATGCAATACCATCGGAAACATTGGATCACCAGAGGCCAGAAACCATGTTCAGCAAGACACCCGATCTTAAATCTTAACTATTAGCTCGTTTTCAACTGATTCTTGTTGTAAAACAATTATATTTATCTCGCTAACAGGTCGATCACTACTTACTACGAAAGAGAGATAAGTGAAATAGCTTCCTCTGTCACACAACAACGAATCTGTCAAAAATAGGACAATTGTTGGCATCTGCCAACCGTCTAATGAAAATTAGTCCCAACTCAGAGCTCCAGAACAGCTAAATCGTTTCACCTCAAGGAATTTCGACTGACCAAGTTGGCCACTAGCTACTCATGTCCACCCGACATTTGTGGACAAGGCCTAGGCGGTCTAACAGCCTAGGCAGCGTCCACGAAATCAATTGAAGGTATTTTGCCGGGGTTGCCCGCGAGACCAACTGCGACTGGAAAGAAGAGACAAGGTGGCGCCAGAGAGGCCTCGGAAGCCGTTACAGTGGTCCGCCGAGGTCTAGCCTACGCTGTCGTTGTAGTTTTGGTTGTAGGCCTAGTGGCACACTCACTGTCCCAGTCCCGCCATGGTCGTTACGTCCTTGTGTCCCAGGGTCTATGAAGAAAAAACGAGGGGTTACACGGGTAGCCGGAGGCCCAAAGGCGGTGCTCCGAGCTTGGGAGAGTGCCCCAATATGAGAAAGGGCTACTTGGAATAGATTCCTTGTGTTCCCCTCCCCCCCAACACCAGGAGGTCAATGGGCCTCCGGGCCAAGCACACACAACAATAACAGGGGCAACGTTTGCGAACAATTCCTTCGCCATCCCAGTCCCCTCTCCAACCCAAACTTACTCAATTGGATTGTAGAAACTCGCGAAATGTTTATTTCAGTGGAATGCGATGCGAGAGAAGCGAAAAATTGGCATTATTTCATGTTGAAAGCAAAGACAAGTTGGCAAAATCTCACCACAAATCTCCACCATTACGACTAAAATCGTCCGTATATCGATATATCGCTTACCTATCGCACTATCGAATGCCTATGGTCGTTGACTAGACGCGGAGAGGAATTATGTGGCCGATCGCGTATTTCATTTCAAAAATCTTTACACGCCTACTGTTCATGCGACGAATGACGACGCGAGGTAGCATTTTCAACGCTACCGGATGATGCGATGCGGCCCAACTAGCAGTCGTGCCGAAGCGGCAGTTTATTCGGATTGACCGTTACTCAGTAGACGAGTGATGCTGATGATTTTATGCTTTTTAAAAATCAAACATTTAAAAATGTTTAAGAAAATTCCTTTCTAAAAATCATAAATGTGCAATCAAATAATTATTAAAACTAAATAAATGCATTTGTATTTGTTGTATTAGGAAACGTTTGGTTTTAGTAAACTAGGGACTCTTCTCAGGATTTCGAAATTAAACGTGTCATTTAGATGTGGCACCAATTCAATAATCAAAATGGAGTATTGAATGGGTTGTCGGGGTATTTGATTATGCATATTTTTTTAAATCATAAATGTTATGGTTACAAGGACTAATCACGGGTAAGAAAATGAAAATCGCGTAAACTATGACCTCTTGGATATTCTTATAAACTTGTGGTCATTCGTCGGAGCCCAGGGGGTTGGCTGCTACGGTTTCGCAACTAGGCCTAACGACCAAGTCAAAACTTGTGAGTGAGAGGCGATGTTTTTTCCCCAATGTACTTTCCCAACCACTTGCGTCAATTTGTGTTTGTGAACCTGTCATTCTTTGTGTTGCTATTGTAAAAGTCTCTCTAGGCGAATGATGAGTTGAAAAGGATGATAATTTGCAAGGGAAAAAAAGGTTGCCACTGTTAAGAAATCGAATTATTCCCATCGCGTAAACATTTAATAGCAGATACCCAGGAAAAAAAGGAAGGAGTGAAGGTTGGAGCCATGTGCTTAGTATATATGAGTCGTTGTCATGCGATTCAGGTTCAGTGTTTATTTTAAGCAGTGGCAACACAACAGACCAAACAAGTCTCGAAAATCAATATCCAGCTCTGTTGCACATTTGTATGCAATACTCGTATGAGTCACCGACCATTTTCTGACGCCGACGGTTATCGAAAAGGAAGTAGCGGTCAAATTACGTAATTTATTGGTGGCCTTATAAAAGATCTCTTATCTATACGAGCAAGATTTCTTCGTTACTCAACTATTTTCGTATGCGCCATAATCTCATTACGAATTTCATCATCTGATTTGGAGGTGTAAGGGGTTTTATAGTCTAAGCCATAAGTCGAAATCGTCATTCTGTTGCAGGTTTTAAACAGAGTTCGAGTCGAATGAGTGGAATCGCCGTTCACCCGCTGAGCGCACATCCCTGCAAGGCATGGGATTTGATGAAGCTCTCGCAGAAGGTGGTGGCGGTTGAACCGCTGTCCCCTGATAATCCGATCAGTCCTCGCCAAGTGCGCTTCGTCTGCATCTCTGACACCCATTCCAGGATTGGCAGCATGACTCACGCCATTCCGGCGGGTGATGTGCTTCTCCATGCCGGCGATTTCACCAATATGGGCGACGCGAATGAAGTTAAAAAGTTTAATTCATTTCTCGGTGAGCTATTGTGACCTATGAATGAACCAATATTGAGAGAAAATCTTTTCACCCTTCGTTTTGCGTTTCACCAATAGTTCCAAATAATTTATTAAAATTAATCTTGCCTAATAACTATACGTACATGTACGATCAGCCAAGAGAATTCAAAATTATATTTGAAAACAATGGAAAAAAACTGCTAATCCTGCTAACTAACGTGTATTCCCTATGAGTGTACTTTAAACTTTTTTTAATTTGATTTTTATACATGCACTTCTCAGTGCAACAAAATAAAAATATAGCGCTTCTGATGTTTGCTCTTGCCTCTTGTCGATCTCGATCGGTGATTCAGGGACGCTGTCTCACCGGCACAAAGTGGTAATCGCCGGAAATCATGAACTTAGTTTCGATCCGAACACGAGCAACCGATGTGTCAACCCAAAAGATAAGGTGGAAGAGTGCAACCAACTAAAGAGGCGATTGACGAATGCCATCTATCTAGAAGACTCAGGGGTCGAATTGTTTGGAATTAAGATTTATGGGACGCCTTGGTAATAATTGTTTGCTGACTTCGGGACTAGCATATTTTAATTCTATTAACTTGTAATTTGTTGCGTTTTTCACTATTTCAATGACTTATTATTGGTCATTGTTGATATTAGAGAGTTGATGGGTGGAATGCTGGACGCAAAACCAATTGTTGATATTGATTCCGGGTTCATTGTAGTGTGGTGTCCTCAAGCATTGAGTGTTAAGTGTCTCGTGTTTTCCCTTCCCCGTCTGTAACAGGCAACCCGAGTATGGTGGCTGGGCCTTCAATATACCTCGCGGCATTCCCTGTCTGGAAAAGTGGAACCTGATCCCCGATGATACGGACATACTGATTAGCCACGGTCCGCCCGTCGGACACGGAGACATTTGCAGACACGGCACCAGAGCCGGCTGCGTAGAATTGTTGACTAGCGTGCAGCAACGAATTCGACCCAAGTTTCATGTGTTCGGCCACATTCACGAAGGCAAGTGAAACAGACTAGCTGGTGTTTTTAATATACATATAATTTAATTTACCTCGAGTGGCATACATGACTGCTCCTCTCCTTGTCACGTCAACTATAGATCAAAGACAAAGTGTGTCTCTACGATATGACACGTCCAGAGGCGAACGTCGCATGCATGCCAATGACGTATTAGTATAATTTTTTTAAACTAAAAGTGACGTATATTACCACGAACGGCACATTTATAATATTTATGCTAGATCTCTCGTACACAGAGATTAAGTAATGTCTGTCTTTTTAATTAGCAGCAGGAAGATTTTCGCCGATCATTTATGTGAATGCGAATGTATGAGCACTTGATATTGAAGAAAACAGCTTTTCCAGGAGAGCGAGGAGTTTGTGCACAAATTCTTTCCGCTTTTATGCTAGGGGGAGTTTTTATTTACATTCTAAATTTGCGAGCGATGTGATGTCACAATGTGTAGTGACGACAGGTTGCACGTTCCGTTGAAGCTCGGTTGGTTGGAGGACGGACTTGTGATACGATGTCCATGGTTCGATTCTCGGCTTCGAGTCTTTTTTTACATCCCCGTTTACTTGCGAGGATGATATTTCCCCCAAATAGTGGTCAAGTATCACAGTGGGCTTGTTACAGACCTCTAGCAAATTAGTCGCTTCAATTGAATTAACAAACACTAAAGGTTTCTGTCCTATTTTGTAATATGAAGGTTACGGTGTGACCAGCGATGAGCAGACTGTGTTCATCAACTGCTGCATCTGTGACGTCCGATACAAGGCCTGCAATGCACCCATCATCTTTGACTACCCACTTCCGGATGGAGTCTGTAAAGACTAGAACGGACTCAACTATAGAGCTACGAACTTTGGTCTGCATTCGGGGATGAACAACAAATGCTGTAAGCTGGCTATTTTTCAATTTTATTTAAAATCTAAAGTATACGTAACTTCAATTCGAAATCAACTATAACAGGATTTCCGCTTTTATAAAACATTGTTGGCGCTTTCAAGATATTTTTTTCGCCAGACTTTTGATACATTATGGGGTTGAACTTTCATACTTTGTTCTATTTGTGACGCATTGGGATTTTAACTATTGTTGTTACAACTGTTTTAATTGGGTAGTTATTTGATGAGCAATGACCTTTCTCCAATCGCCTCTTGCGTAGGTCAGGTGATGTTCCTTTAAATGACGTATAGATCACATTATTTATTTTGACTGCTCTATCCTCAAATTAACGAAGCAAATTTATTTGTGGATTTGAGAAAAAATTATTTTTCAATCTTACAATGATAAATGATTGCAAAGTTTTTATTTATTTTTAAAAATTTTATTACAATGTTGGCACTTTGAAATTGTACAAACCGTGCAATGGGAAGTTTGGTATGACGTGTATTCGATATTTATCTGCTTTTTTGTGATCCTAACTATAGTTTCCAAGAACAATTAAGTCATGTAACATATACTTAAAAAATAAATTTTGAAATAATTTAAATTGCGCCATTTTATAGATCAGCTAATATTTTTAAAAGCATTAAATGCGTCATTTACAAACAAGATTTGATGTCCGACTACTACGGAGGGTATTCTATACAGTACTGCAGAAACGTAAGTTCAACAGTGACTACTCCGATTTGGGTTTGCAGGTGGCGCTGCGACGTCGTCTACTTAGCGCGTATCGTGCGAGAGCCAGGCAAGCGCCGGCCAACGCCGTTGCAGCGACGATAGCGATGCCCAGTAGTGATAAGACTACGTCCACCATGAAAAATAGCCAGTAGCTCATATGAACAGCGGCCACATTGCGCAGGTGTGGCGCCCCCCTACGGCGCACCACGTATTCCATCCAGTAGAGGAGTCTGTCCTGAGGCGTGTCCGAGTGGTCGCGCAGAAGTTCATTGTATTGACGGATTGTTTGTTTGAAACTGAAACCATGGTAATACAGAATATTTAGTTTAGTTCAATACTTTCCATGCAGCTGTCGATGTGGCCATTTCACCATTTGACAGAGGGTGGCAATCCCAAGTTTCTATTAATAATTACTTTAAATGTTACTATTTACCTGGTATTGGTGACGATGGCTTGTACGGCATCCGTCAGCGTATCCGGTGTGAGCTTGTCCAGAGTAAGCGTGAGTCCTAAGCCGCGTGCTGTGGTGCGCCTCGCCAGCTCCACCTGCTCGTCCAGCAGCGGCAGACACAGCAGGGGCACGCTGTGGAAGAGAGCACCGAACACGGTATCGGACGAGCACAGATTTATCACCAGACGTGTGCGGCCGTGACCTGTGAGCATTTTTAGGAGAAATGGTCTGTGATTAGTATTCGATCAGCAGTTGCTGTTCGTGCGTATTTTTGAAACGGTTTAACTGACCCATGACGTCTTGAATGGAAAGTTTCTCTTCCAACATGAAGTTCTTTGGCAGCACTCGTCCCTGCGTCACGCTGGAGTTGACTTTCCATAGTACGGCGTAGGGCATCCGTCCCAGTCCCTGTAACACGCTGTCAAGCAGGAAGGGTGGGTAGTCTTGCGCTGCGATTGAACTCAACTCAAAAGTCACTAGGATCGCTCCGGCGCGGTGAGAGCGAACGAACGACTCTGTTTCCTATGGATGATGAATAGTCGATTTCCAATTTTTATTTCATACATTTTTCTATAGCTGAATTAATTTAATTGTCCCCGGGAAAAATCATTTCTTGACAGGTATTTTTCTATTTCAGGTTTTTTTCTGAATTACTGTACCCTAATTTAGTTTGAGTTTTAGTCGAGACAACATCGAACGAAAGACTAACTTGTATTTAAAATATCACTTACCTTCGTTAGGAGAGTGGCCAGCGTGCAGGTGATGCCACCGATGAAGACGGTGCTGGGGTAGTAGGGTCGTGCCACCTCCACGCTGGAGTCGCCATTAACCAGCAGCAGCGCCAACTGCTGGTAGAGCTGCGGCGCGGTGGGACAGCGTCGGAGATGGTCGCAGGCCACCTGCAGCGCCACTCCCGTATACGCCTTGTCCCACCGACACAGATTCCTTACGTATGACCACACTGCACCCAGTCGACGACCCCAGCCGTGCTGCAGGGCCGACTCGGAGGGCAGATTGTCATTCGGGGCCAACAACAGTGCCGGATGGTAAGGTGAGGCCGTGTAGTGGGAAAGCGCTTCCGGTAAGCGGGCAGCGGCCACCACTCCCACCACTACCGGCGGTCCGGCAGCACTTTTGCCAGGAGTTGCGGCTGTGCTGCCCAGTTTGAGAGCCAGCGTCAGACCGCACAAGTCGTTGCCCTGCGCGTCCGTCACCAGCAAGTCGGCTCTGATCAGTCTTAGTTGTTCCAGCAGTAGTTGATCGTCCAGCACGGCTCGACAGCGGTCGGCCAGGGCAGTGAGATAGGCGGGTGGTACTGCTGCCAGTGATTCGCTCCAGTGACTGACTAGGGCTTGGCGTTCCCATAGTTCCAATTGTCGGCTGGCACCGTAAGGGGCGCTGGCGTTGCGCGATACCGTGAGTGTCTGCGGCGGCGCCTGGTGGGCGTAGGGAAAGTCCTCCTCGAAGACGAGCAGAGTGACGTTGTGGTCAGCCAGCGCTAGGTTGTCTCGTACAGCATCGAATAGTGCTTGCCGCTTGGCATCGTACACAGGGAACAGCAGCACGTTGAGCGCGGAGCAGGAAAGTAGTTGAGCGCACAGGCATAGGGCCAGCAAGCGAACGCCACTGGCCGTGGACAGGGCGGGTGGAGTGGACATGAGGAGGCTGGAAGGAGGACGGGAGAAGTGACTACCTGTCCCGACAACTATGATACATTAGGATGGGGGCTGAAGGCACTTTGGCACCAGGAATCATTTAACAATTCTGTGAAGTTGTCACGCAAACGCCATATTTTCGGTTCCACCTTTGGCTGACTGTTCGTTCGGCTGAGCGCAGTCTAGTAGTTATTTACTGATCATATTTAGTTATTATTTCAGTGTTAAATAATTAAATGATTTGGTTTTCTCGAAAATAGTTGTTACTGTCATATGGATGATAATTCCCCTGGCGTGAATGGTTCTGAATTTTTATCTTCTGTTTTTAATTTTCTGCTCTCAACCCCGCGTCGATGCATCGTTTGTTAAAGCTTGAACACAAGTTGAACTTCTCTAATTTTCGAAGTTTCGAAGCCAGCTGTCTAACATTATTAGTTGACGTGGTAGTGTTATCGAGTTCAAAGTTGCGAACGTGTTCTATCAAGAACATGAACATTACTATTATTTTTAATTGAGCTGGTAATTGCGAAAAATACAGAGTTACGAACAGGCCGGGACTTTTCGCAATTACCAGTTCAATTAAAATAGCTCGAATTCGCCATTTCCGAATAAATTTAAGCTTGCTTACAGTGTGGCTATGATATTAGGTTCTTTAGGATGGATTAGTGAGCATGCCGGGTTCACAAATATGTCTTGACACTTGCCTGTTTGACACCGCTGATGTCTTCTGCACGGAACAAGGTGACGCTCAATTCACTCTTTCCCCACCAACACACACCACTCTAAAAAAAATCCTAACTCAACTGCAAATGTGAATTCGGCAAGAGAGATGATTTAATCCAGACGATATTTTCTCCGTCCAGTCACAGCTCATTCCACGTAGAAAGAAGTGTCAACTTACAAAACAATAACCAATACAATAAGCGACCATGAACCGATCCTGCCCCATCTCATTTCCGATGCCGCAACGCAGAGGTTCAACAGTCAAACATTGTCCAAACCAAAATAAAAAATAATCTGCCACGTTCACGAGGGTTAACGTTCGTGGAGGAGAGGACCCCACGGCTACCCAAAATCGTTTATCCCAACTGCTCTCAGCGTCAAGAAACTGCCTGCGATTCTTGTTAGTCGTTGTCTCGGTTCTTGTTAGTGGCGGGGTCGGAGAGTGAGAGGTTCTGGGGGGATGAGGGATTGAGGGGGAACGATCTTTTTGCAGTTGCCGTTTTTTTTCCCGTCTGGTGTGAGGCGCGGGTGACATGTGTTGATCGTGACTCGACTCACTCGAGGTCAAAGCTCGGGCGATAAGCATGCGCGCGTTCTCCCGGTTCTGGAATTGGCCAATTGGCGGCTGGCTCACTTTCTCAAAATAGAGGATACGTGTCTTCGAATTGAAGGGGTCGCAATCTGGTCTGGTGACTGGTCTGGTCTAAGTGTCTTAATTATTTTAAAAATTACAATTACAATAGCAGATAAAAATTACAACTACAATAGCAGATAAAAATTACAATTAAATTACACAAGCAGCGGGAGATGGGTCCTATGGCGGGAGTCAAATGACCAGTTAAGGACAAAGGTGTGGTTGTCCTATCCTAACAGGCTCTTGACTTGACTCATTTAGGCTATTCCACAGTCGCCACACTGTGGGGAAAATAGGAGTTGAAGTACGAGTCACATCTACAATGCAGCTCCTGAACCATTTTATAATATGTCCCGCTCTTCTACACCTAGTGGGAGCCTGTCTCACAATTTCCACATTACAATCCCCGTTCAGAATACGAGCCAGAAGCTTAATATTGGTCGCCTTTCTACGATCCTCTAACGATTCCCATTCCAATATTGACAACATGTCCGTCACACTCACTGCCCACTCGACCAAATCTAGCAGCCCTTCTCTGGGCCATCTCAATTTCACCTACGAGTGGGGCCCACCTGGTGAAGATCCCAAAGCTGCGGTATCCCAACTTTTGTGTTAACGAACTGGTTTTGAAATAACAAAATAGTATTTTTTGTTTGTTTGTATCCAATCGACTGTAGTGAACTGCATGCACTACACTCTCGCTCGACACCAATCACTTCTCATAATCATGTTCACATGACTATTTGTTAACAGATGTTATCTTTCCTGTTAGAAAGCAAGTATTTGTCGGAAATTCCAAAATTGCGACAAGAGACGTAAATTAAAAACGTGGCAATTTATTGTCATTTTTTAACACACTATTCTAGTGAAAAGTAAAAACGAGGAAAAGCCAATTTATAATGTCAGTACTCTTTAGATAATAAGTCATATTTGAATTATAATTTTCCCTAACTGATCTGAAACGACCAAATAATTTTCGATCAGAACTGTATAAAAAATAAAACATTCGATGAAACTACACGATCATGTTCAGCAGATAGTGTTCCCGGATGCACAATAGTCAAATACAATGACGCTAGTTTCACAATTTCCTGTATTTCCTATTCGCTTTAAACGGTTTTTCGTATTTACTTAGATATTTTTCCTCGGGATCAATCGAAAATCTTTTCTTTCAAATGAATTTGAGATTTTTGAATCGCTCTATTTACACGCACACTGACTGCATAGCAAATACCACATCGAACCAACAACAACTGAAATGCTTACAAATTTACACTTTTCAAATACAAATGTACACAATTACAGTAGATATGTTGTTTCTGATCGGAGAGGAAATATAAACAACAACAACTCGTACGATCTTTCTATAAACAGTAGAAATGATCGCTTCCCAATACCTAGTGATAAACCCTAATCCCATTTCGAAAAGAAAGACCAAAATATACAGTGTATCTAGTTCTGAGAAAGCCCTATTTTTCACGAATCCCACCAATGAAATACGAAATCTATTTTTGAGCTACAAGAATATCATTAAACTTGAGTCCATCTGAAAATATTTGTTGGTCCCAAAACTCTCGGCACGTATTTCCTCAAATATACTGTTTCGTTACAAACATAGTTCCTAAAATGTAATAATATAAGCCACGAGAAATACATGGATACAATGGAAGTGCAGACATAGGTTGTTCGCCAGTCAATTACCCAGCAGGTGCGATAGAAGCGTGATAGTATTTCGGCTCATATACACCTGTATAGTGAAGATTATTACTATTTAGATATTGATTACGTCTATCTACTGTCGAACGCGACAGCAACAACGTATACATTGGATAATTTGTATATAACTCTGCTTTATTCTTTTTGTCTCCCGTGACGTCATATTATTGACGAGTATACGACGAGTATTATTCATAGGACTACCATTTTCGCGCTCCCAATCCAAACTTCTGAAACAAATTTTAATTTGAAAGTCTTCTCACTTATTAAAATAGACGGAGTTGTCGATTGTGCCGAAAATAATTTACAGACTACACAATCGCGACTTT
>JAQGBY010001530.1:0-28717 GCA_034698785.1 Mycogona germanica | reverse complement strand
AGTTAACATCGTCAACTAGTTGGAAATCATTTCATTGAATTTAATATACTTGAAAACAACACTGTTTAGAAAAGAATGAATCAGTTAACTATCAATCTTTTCAACCAGTTAACATCGTCAACTAGTTGGAAATCATTTCATTGAATTTAATATACTTGAAAACAACACTGTTTAGAAAAGAATCAGTTCAAGAAAAATGTCCGCATAACAAATTTGGTCTACGTACGAAGCTCTCGCAAACACTTTCGTCACCCTAAAAAAAGAAGTCTTGCGCCAAAATTAATCGATCCCCTAAATAGCAAACCACACTCACTGAGCACATGATGGCAGATAAACTGTTCCCGGGCCTTCCCGAGAGTGGGTCGTGTTAAAGAGATTACGTGATTTGATTTGCAAGGAAGTCGGCCCGTTGTATATACACGTTGTGCAACGTTTTAGTTGATAGGTTGTTCGGGAAACGACAATTTTCCAACCGTGACGGATATACAAATAAAATTCTCTCTCCCTGGCGCACTTCGCCCATACTGTATACACGCAGATCGACCGACTCCATTAAGAAAAAAAGACTCCAGTAGCGACGAAATCTATCGCTAAATATACGAGTTCCATCACAAACACACGACTCGCTAATCGTAACCACATACACGGGATTCACGAAATTACATTCTTCTCCTGATGGCAGCTACTCCCTCCCCCACTCTCTTCTTCGTCATTTCCCCCCCCCCTAGACAGCCATATCCTTCCACAATCCCCCGCTCAATCAGAGCACAACGACGACCCATTAACTATTCTTAAACCTAGTATTTATGTGTTTTTCTCATTTTTTATCAGTTAAGAGATTCTATTTCTTCCAGCACAACTTTGTCAGACTCTTCCCGCCTCACAAACAAACCCTCCCAGAATCACGTCATCTGCGCAACGCTCATCAAGAGGGACCGGATTTATAAGACTTTCAGTTGCATTTCCTTCCAGGACATTCCAAGAAAATCAAAAAAATTGCTCTAGTGTCAAATCAACTTCGCGGATCTTAGCTAAACGCACATAACTCATGTATTTTGGTCTTTATGAACAAAAACATCCATGTCGCATATAAAAACATAAAAATGCAAATAGACAAAAACACAAACCAAAAAAAAGAAGTGTTGAAACCAAGGAATGAAACGTTCGATTCAAGACTAGTGCGTTTCAATACCACACTGAAAAAAATTCTTGAAACATTTTAAAACTTACATTTCAAGTTTTTAAAAGCATGCCGCCTCTCGAGGTACTAATTCAATCTTATTCAACAATTTAGTTTTGCACCATTCGAGTAGATCCCAAGCTGCGCTCCGAATCTCGAAGATCATAAAATCAAGTAGTTATTCTTTGCAGTGCAGACACTATGTCTCACTACTCCAATATACTAATAGTAGTAGTATAATATAGTAATAACTGAGACAAATGTTAAGAAAAATTAAATTTAGTGTACCAGCGCGGATATGAATGTTATGTATTGATAAAATCAAGTATCACTTCATAGCGCTTACGAATCCGGGGACCCTCCTCATCAACAACCACCGCCCCTCGGCCATTATTAAGCAAACGAAAAAGCAAAGAGGAATAAAAAGCCGTTGGGCTCCACCATTTCTTTTTTCTCGGTCAAACAGCAAGCGATCAGACAGACACACGAGAAAGCGACGTCGCAATTATATAAACTTTAGACGGCGGAGGACACACACATCGGCTAATAGCAATCGCATTTGCGTTGATGAAATGGGCCCTAAGTTAAATTCTGTGTGTGTGTGTGAGCGAGCGTGGTGAAAATAGCACGAATGGGAAAACAAGTCCACAAAAAACAAAGTGACACGAAAACAAGCGTCACTGCCGTGGGTTCCGTCGATTATCACCAGTCGATTCTCCCTGTACTAGCGTACATTAGATGTTTGACAATATGATGCAGATAGACATAAATAAATTGTAACAGTTATTTCCAAAACGAACAATTTTCGCATTATACATAAATGAACTTGAACTAACAACTGTTTACAGTAGCATAACATAGGAAAATGCGAAGAAATATTTTTTAAACAACATTCGTCGTCGATGTGAGTAATTAGAAATTAGTATTCGAAGTTTTGCCCGTTCATTAAACGGGCTTCTTCCAAGAACGAATGCCGCTTTAATATTGCAATACACGAATGGGAATGGGACGAATGAAGTTGTAAAACTAATTTTAAAAAATCAAATCATAACAGAATTATACTTATAATTTTGAAACATGGTCCCTTAAAAATGGAAACAGCATAGATGTAGAGCGCATTGGAGTGGCGCGAAAGAAATCGGCGACACCAGGTTCGATAACACAATTACGCCTTAACCAATCCAAGCGGTCTACTCTCTCCCACGCACCCATTTCTACTCAACAATAAGGGTTAGGAAGTCTTTGCCATTTGAAGACCAAAAAAGGCAGTTCCCCGATCTCTCAGTCGTTAAAATTATACGTCATTTATTCGCAGAGGCACCGGATATCGTCATGGGACCTGGTGCACACAGATGCGCCCACTGAAATTACACCGAAATTCGTAAGTAGCACTCTGCAGCGGTGTTATAAGCAAGATAGACTTGCAATTGAGCCGCATGAGTGGGTAATGTTCTCAATCAACTGACTCCAATACATATGAAAGATGACCAGAAGTAGCAAACAGCTTATAATAAATATACTCTCGAACCCATTAGGATTTCAGAAGTGTTGTTATACAGCTGTAGATTCTTGGTTTGAATTAAGGAACTCTTTAAGTAAACCAGTTTGAATACACACAAACAGTAATTTTCAATAGAAACATGTAAAAATTTAAAATAATTTAATTCCAGGGATAAGACCTGCTTAGGCAGGAGGGGAGGATCTCGGGAGGTTAGGCGATCAGAAAATACAGTATATGATTTTGGGGTGGACGCGACAGGAGGAAGGGGGTTAAGGGGCGGGCCGCAAAGGTTCGGGGATGGGGATTGAGGAAATGCATCCCTTTCTAATGGAGCACATGTGACCGAAAAGGAACGGACATTTCCCGAAACGTGCACGCAATGTCGCGAGCAGCCAAAAGAAAAGAGATTTTATGATTGGTCAATATCCCGTTTCCATTCTTTTCCTATAAAGAAGCGAGCTTTTATTTCTCCAACACTGCCCCCTTTTCGCCTTTCGTTTGCCATTTGCCCATGTCTCGCTGATCTATCTCGTTCTTCTCTCTCCGGTGCGGGGGGCGTCTATATATATATATGGATCGAGTTTATAGACGGAGCTATAACGCCGGGCATAATAATAATAGGAAACGAATCGAATTAAATGTACGCAAAATCATTCACTGTTTCACCTATACCGTTTTATACTTATTGTTCGTGCGCCGTGCCCTCGTTCCCGAGTCTCATCATCGAGTCTCGGGGCCGTGGCAACTTCCGCACGGGCAGCGCGATCGCCGCCGAGGTGCGCTATTGGACACTGGCGCCACCCAATGAAGGAGTGATTCGTTTGGCATATTGGCGGATCCCCAATCGAAGGAATGGACAGGGCTTATCAAAATCTAGCGTAAAAGCGACTAGACTTTTCTTAAATCTCAAGTGTAATGATTAACTGCAAAAATGCATTCCAATGGTTGGGATGACACACAGCAGGGCAACCACAGATTTTATTTTGAAATTCTCTTGGTGTATAAAAGCAGTTATAATAATATATTAAATGGTGAATTCGGGACAGGCCGAATGAAGGAGACGAACCGAGTGGCGAGCTCACTTTTATAATAATATTTTACTATTATTTTAATTAGAACTGGTAATTGCGAAAAACATAGAGTTTCGTGCAGTCCTAACTAAAAACTCCTCAGTTATAATAATACTAAAAGCAAAATAAACCTGCCATCAAAAACAAATGTGTCGTTTCTACGAAAATCTATAACATAATTTACTCAGACATTTACCGTTTCATCGAAGTACGCCGAATTTTAAAGTATTGAATATTTGAAAGATTTTAGGAGCTATCGCATTCTGCCTAATTGATTAAAACGGTTATTTAAGCATGTCATCTAACTTATAAAATTACTGTAGTATCTGGTTTGATTTTGAGAAATTTACTAAGCCTCCTTAACTACTACTACTATTACTAATTACTAAGGGCGAGATAAAGCCCTGCTTGACCGCTTTTATTAGATGGATATTTGATTTTAAAGAATTCTTCACAAACTGGGTTCAATGTGTATTCGGCGGGACAGTTTCTTAGTCCTGAACGTATGAATTATACTTGCGGTTCGTATTCGCTGCTAGTATATGGAAAAGGAGTTGGTTTTCGGTGGGAGAGATGAGGAAAAGAGACTAAAGAGGGAAGGGGAGACACAGCACTGTCGCTAGAAGTGGGCGCGTTCGATATTCATTTGACCATAAACGTCTCCGACTCTGCCGAGGACGAGAGCGAAATAGACGAAGAGCGGTGCCACCCCCATCCACACACTAAAGGATCCACAGTTTCTCTCATTTCTACTACACATACGCACTATATAGCAGACACACACGTACCCTGCAAGATATGCCAAAGGAAATGTTTGGAAGTCAAATGTCATTACTGCGTTCCTTCCGTTAGAGCTTTCAGGCTTTTTGATTTCATTCTTTTTCTTCTATTATGTAGGGTATTGCGCGCGCATCCCATCTCATCCCTTCTTCCCCCACCAATATCCCTCCTTCCTCCCCTCGCTTGAATTCCACATACTGTGTACACACCCTGATTCCCCCCCATTACCGTTCTTTTGTCTAGCATGCGTGGATCTAAGAGTGAACCACAGAAATTCTATGAAATTTCGGAAACAACAAACGCAGGATCCGATCGGTTGTGCAACAAAATATGTAATTTGTAAATACAGAGTCTGTATAAATAAATATTTTTTCGATCCTCGCACATAAGCACATTTAAAGTCATGTTCGAAACAAACTTTAGCACACATTCAGTTTAAACTGTTCATGTGAATTTGAAACGCTCAAAAGTAGAACAATCAAACTGTTTTATTTAATTTTTTCAGCTGACTGATGACATTTCAAGTTTTGTTTTGGTTCTTCTAAGCTATCCGCTGAACCACACAGTTCAAAGTGAACGGCATACAAGCTCGCCACAAAACTATAGTTTCCAGTTGCCCTGGCCCCAGGAATCCAGTAGACCTCGCGTATCTGGACCCACAATTTCGATTTGGATGGTCATTCCACAGTTCCCCAACCTCGACTTTTAATAGCCGTCCAATCATTACACTTTACACCTCGAGACAAACGAAATCCAATCAAAAAACCCCCGTCGTAATTATCGTCATGAAACGCTTTTTAGGTGACGCCAGACGCTCAGCGTAAACCCACCGCCACCACATGTCTACATTAATTACGGAAGCGGTCCCTAAAGAATTATGACCGGTTCATGGCTTTCCGTCCATAAAATGGTAAAACCATACCCACTAACAGCACAATACCACTGCCTTTACAGGGAACAGAATACGACTTAAACCCGGATTAAAGTAGAATTAAAATATGATGCCAAAGGGCGCCACGTAGCACATCTCGAGACACCAATGAACACACGAATGAACAGAATAATTAAAATTAAAGATAATATAAAATGGCACAAAAAAAAAAACGAAATACATGTAAATCAGGCTCATTCTGTCAACACTGTTCGAAAGGACAGATCAATGAACTTATCGGGTTACCAACATTTTGTCTTTATTGAAATATTGTTTCGAATATTCGAGCATAAATTAAATAACCATGTCCTCACGGACCGATATACAATACATGTTCACAGAGACCACACCGAGTCCGCAAAATTGCTATTTCCTTCCTCCTTTTTTTCTTCTGGTAAGCCAACTCAGTCGCGCTCTCCAAGTCTTTCCAATGGTCGCTTGCAGGCCATCCACCGTGGAACTAGTTTTACACATTTAAGAAGAGAAGTATAAGAGGGGGAGGGGAAGTAGTACGTTCACCGAACTGGCCAATTTCCCCAACGCGCGTCTGAAACACGAGCCCTTAGGGACCGCCCTCCCCACCCCCAACACGCCACCGACCAACCCAGTCACCTAGACATCTTTCCCAGGGATAGAGAACTCCAGCGAAAATCTCCTAGTTTTATCCTCACAGCGGCACTTTGCGCCTTCGCGGAAATCTGGCCCTCACCCTGATGGAAAGTGTATGCAGAGTTCCCCATTGCACCCTACCCCCACACCCAACTAGGTGTCTCTATGCCGGCACCACGGATCTCCTGTTCGCGCCAATATGTATAATCGTTCCCTGGGCCCCACTAAAATAAAAACTTTAAATTCGCTACGGATGCAACAACATTGGCCACATGCCGCCAGCGAGTTAGGGGAAGATGAAGGATCCCCTAAGATCGGCGGATCACACATACCTTCTTCGAAAGCATGCGCGCATTTGGTTATTGCATTTCCATTTTAATACAATTGGAAACTATTAATCAATAATAACAATAACTCAAACTAAAAAATGTTTTCGTGCCGAATTCACAGTAACTACCCAGCCGGTAGACTGTGGCTCGGTGGTCCCTGGTTCGATTCCCGGCGCGAGCTCTCGAAAATTTCGATCCCGGGGTACTGGACGTACCCCTCGCATAGTGCCTGAGTACCACTAGAACGCCTGTAGTGGGGTTGACTACAGTTGATTGGAGGGGGGACATTAGCAGCGGGTTCATATGGAATGAAAATAGATCCGAACGAAGAAAGAAAGCAGACGTCGAGAAATGTATAATTCGGACTAAGAAACAAATTAGAATAACAGAAACAATCTACATATCCTAATAAAACAAATAATATATAAAACAATTATGCATTTTCGGTAAAATTCAAGAATATTTTTGGTATAGTTGTCGCCAACAGTGCAGGAATCATCCTCTCGAAAGAACCCATATGACTGACTATATCACATGTTTTTTTCTTCTTGTTGTTGATTCACTATGTAGCCTAATATCAATATGCGAGGGGCACCGTGCCCCTCGAGAGCCCGCGCGCCGGGAATCGAACCCGGGACCGCCGATCCACAGTCAGTCGTAATACCGACTGGGCTACGAAGAGTCGTACGTGTTAAAAAGGTTAAAATACAAACTTGCATGATTTGCTGTTACTGCAGCAGGTACGAGGAGGATACGAATTGTTCAACCATATGGGGATTGGCTACGACACCAGATTGGCAATTCCCGGAGGACATGAAGAATGACCCGGCCGTTTGTACGTGGCGTTTGAATTACAAATTTCGCCCCCCACCATTTCAATGTCCTGTTTATGTCCTCACGCGCGCCATGCCCCCCCAACACCTACACCCGAACGCCACACCGCCATCGTATCATCCAATATGAACCAAATGCAAACCATTCGAACAAAAAAAAAATATGGCAAATGGTCGGTCGGTCACTACCATATGCTCGCGCATAAAAATTGAAAGGCGGCCAATCACCGAACAACCCCGAGACATTATTCGCCGTATCACTATTGGTCAAATTGGAAGTGTCACGTGACGGAACATTGAACGGGGTCGTCACGTCCATACCGAATGACGTAGTTTTACAAGTTACAACATGTGTAAAGACGTAGCCTTCAGGACACAATTATACAGGGTACGTAATACTAGAATGTCAGGAACACGTATGTTCTCGTACAATGCTAAAGTCGATGGCCGCCATAAAAATGCGACAGTGTCGCAACGTGGCGACCGTATAAAGTGAGCCATTAAATAGCTCCCACCGATATTACCCATTCGTACATCTGTTCACATATAGAGGCCGCTACGAACAAGTATAGTATTCCGTAGCGCCACTGTTTGTAATGCGTATAAAATGTTCACCGTTGATTGAACATCTTAAACTCCCCCTCCCCCAAACAGGCGACCTGGAAATGTTGCCTACCCTAGGTTGCCTAGGAAAGGGATCTTTAACGTCCCGATATCGTACAGGTACGGGTTATGATTTAACTTCTATTCCGAAAGAAGGCGTGTGAAGGAATTTCTCTCGCCAGAAAAATTCCGAAGGTTTCGGCCGGAATCGAACCTGCGATTACGGGCCAAGACATTTTCTGAACATTTTGGGGCTCCAGCTAAGTACAGAAGCTATGTCTGGTCCTTAACTACAGGTATAAACAACAAGTAGCGCGAGTCTGTTGACCGTTTGCGTTAAGAAATTCTGTTGATTTTTTTGCAAATTCGCTAGCATTGAAAGAGTTAATAAAAACATCGATTTATTTAGTTTTAAACCCCTTTGAAAGTTGAAAACATCGTGGCGGTGTGTTCTTACTTGAGGAGACATGGAAAAACAACATTAAAAAAATTAAAATGGAATCTCAAGTGGAAAGTACGGACTTGCATTTAACTGCCCTCTTACAACAAGTACGGCATAACGTCATTTTCGTACATTTTTTGCTCTCCCGGAGACGAACATTATTTTCAATGATCTGCATGAATGGAAGGAAACGCCTAACATGGTCGTAAGTAATTTCGCAGATTCACTATAGTTATTTTTGCGTTGTCGGCCAAAGAAAAGATAGGCTTGAGCACAGAAGTGCACATCAAAAGCAATTGAGGTGGCAAGATTAATGAACTTCAACTGCTTCTGACAATTCAATAAATATTCAAATAAGAACAGTTTTTCTGTTCCCTAATCGAGAGAAACACCCATTTTTATTTCTCGTGAACAGTAGACATTTTTCTTATTTTAACCTTTCAATTCTTTGGAGCGATTGTCCAACACTACATTCCCGCATCTTTTTTGTGTATTTTCTCTCTGCAAGCCGATCAAGATAAACATTGTATGGACCTGTAGCTTTCTTACAATGCAGTTTTGTCACAGTAAAAAAAATGCAGCACTGTCGTTACAGCACACGTAATTGTTGATTTTTTCTTGATCATTTTTTGTTTGTCGAAACGCACATCAGCATTTCGCTCGGTCACGTCCAGTAAATGAATTTTACCATTCAGAAACGGAGACGCATACATTTTTTCGTTCTCAATTGTCTTAGCTTAGGACAATGCAAAATGAATAAAGAGTCACTACATCTTTCATTCAGACAGTTTTCATTCAGATTTGAGAAATAAAAATCAAAACGGCCGCCTCAAACGGCCGAAACATAATTTCAATATGTAAGCGACATCACAATCGCTTATCATTAACAATTACATAAATACACAACACATGACCATTAAAAAAACTTCTTATTCACATTGACAGAATTCAGAAATTCAATTAATTGATTTCGCCTGTGAAAAATAGTAATGAAGTGCCACCATTTTACTTTTACAGCATACAGTTGTGTGTGCGTCACTGGCTAGTATTAGAAAAATGCAGCGTATGACATGCTGGTGAATTGGTTCTGTCCTCCATTCAAAAATTCTCTTGCCTATTCCAATAAATAAAGCGTAGCAAATACTGTAGAAAGAAAGAGAAAAAAAATTATCCCGAATTTCCTAATTTTTAAAAGAAAAACCGCAATTCACTGTCGTGATTCAGACGTTCAGCACTCCATACCTGACTACATGTACACATGAGAACCTAGATTACTTTCGCCACACATAACAAAAAAAACTGTTCCAGCTTTCTCTTTATTTGGTTCTGCTACTCAAATTTGGCATTGTTGCTTTTTTTTCTCATTCTCTCTCTGCTTTATTTATTTTTTGCCAGAGAGCAGCTACCGTGTTGCGTATTCCTCCCACCAAAGAATATATATATTTACTTTCGGAAATTGGTCTAACCGCCATTTTATTGTTGTCGGTCACGCTCTTTTTTTAAGACTTTTTCTTGCGGTTGGGGAACCAGAATTAAATCGTAAATTTGTTTGAAGAATGCCTGTCGCCATCCACGTAAAACACAGCCTATTGCGAGACTCCAGTGACTGGCGTCCCTGCGGTGGCCAATTTGCTGGAACGAGTCAAGCATCAATCTGGTCTTCAAAAACAGCAGCACAGTAAGCAGGATGATGACGGATATAATGAAAGCTAGAACGTAAAATACAAACTGTAAAATGAAATGAAATATATTTTTTTAAATATTGAAAGATGTTCATATTTTTAGTCAATGGTATTCGAATTCTGGCAACTACCAAACTTCAAAATGTATTTCTTCGCAAATATACAGTAGATATTCTAATTTTAATGTATATTCAGATACCAAGAAAAGAATAGGAGACATTTGTACTGTTAATTAAAGTGCTGGGAATTGCAGGCTTACAATTATAACTCGGTAACGAAAATATTTTAAACGAAGATGTTTTAAATTTTTACGTTTAAAATATTTTTGTTGCCGAGTTATAATTATAGTCCTGCAATTCCCAGCACTTCAAGTATAATCAGATGTTTGTCAATCTGTTAATCTAAAAAAAAAAAACAGACGCGCCCTGGATCTTATCCTACTATTCAAACCTCGAAAATCGTAAAATAGTTTTAGCTTTTAAAAATCCACACAATTGTTTTGACAACAAACGGTTGACCCGTTGTAACAAAGCACGACCGAGCAGGTGACTGTCGGTTGGCTCTCCTCGTTCTCGCTTGGCGGCGTTTCGCTAGCGGCGGCGGCGAACACTTGGCGTCCCGTCGCGCCACCGTGCGGTCGCGCACCGTTTTTTGTTGTTGCCGGAGTCACTACGTGAAAATGTTACACTCGATTTTCCGACAAAATTCACCGTAAACATAAAAGAAGCCACAAGCGGCGTAGTGCAGTATTTCAGTCCCGCCGAGCGGCAGGTAAAGGTAAACAAGCGTGGAGAATGGAGGCGGCTTGTACACGGGATCGCATAAATCATGCCCAGCCATTCCCCAACAGGAACGACGATAAAGGCTGGCGCACACAGGAGACGTTGGGACAATGGAATCCCGTTTGTGAAAGCGCTTTATATAAGCGATCTATCCATTTCACGAACTAGTCACCATTGAGATGCGCCACAGGTTGAACGGTGCTGTGCCGCTTTTTACGCAATAACGTAACGTGTCTTTCGCCTAAAATCAGATTAGTGGCATCTTGAAGTTCTATCAGTTTTGAAAAGCTGACCCAAGATTCTTGAAAAGTTTTTACCTGACACGTCTCTCTTCCGTGTTTCAACGTGAGCTTTCATGAGCAACGTGAGTTGGTCACAAATAAAATTTCCATTTTCGATTAATTCGAATGGCTTTGTATATTCAATTGTCAATATGATTTTGCCCAAGTGCTAACCGGGCCAATGTAAAAACCACTCTAAAAGTGAGAGACTTGCGAGCTAGGGGAAACTTTCGTTCTAGACTGTCTCCTGCAACTCCCACCATCACCTCACATCCACTTTATTTATACTGTATATACGAGCAACTTTCTCATACCTAACCATGTCTATCTTTTACGTACTTTCAACCAAAAAAAAAAAAAAAATGTATATCACGTTGAAAGTGATGACTTTGAGAAAAGGCAACCATAAAAAATATCAGTTTCCAGACAGGACCCACCAGTTCCCTTGACGGCACAAAACAAAAAAAAACCAACAACGCTACGTTATAATTCGAAAAGTAAATAATAGCGATCAAATAAGGTGATCTTTTGTCGGCATACCTCGAGCACGACGAGATAGGGTGCAAAAAAATTTAAACCACACTCCTCAAATTTGCCAAGGCTAGTCAAAAATATCACACGCTTAAAGCAAAGACCGTGCAAAACGCAAGATCGCAAAAATAATTATTTTTTGGAAATACACCGGAGTTTCACTACAAAAACAATTTTCCTGTTTCATGTAGGTTTCATTATGATGCAAATTATTGGACTACTAGTAAATCCAAAATTATTTTCACTTTTCCGACACTATTGTTGACGATCTACGTTACTTCAATTTAATTTAATTTAGCATTGTAGACAGGCTCGTTATGAATATTTTTACGGACTGCAAACTGCTATCAAATACTACATTTTCGTATATGCGATTTTTCTATTTAAAAAAAATGAAATACCGCAATGGAAGTTTTAGACCTTGATCTTTATGTCTTGTTGTCAAAATGGGTATCCAAACTCTAAACATGTACAGCCTGTAATAGGCGTTTAAGTTCTAGTTATTCTCCCTCCAGCTCGACACATGCATTTCCGGCCGTAAATGAAGACAGACGAGTCACGGGTCAGATCGTCAATGGGTTCTCGCTTCAATTCGGTCAATTTGGGTTGGGTCAAAATCTGTGTCCCCCTGCACCATGAGTGCGCGGATGAATGCAATAATAAAGATTTAGACGGAACTGAACTACGTAGTGGTATTCTGCAATTCTGTCTGAATAATTTCATGACTAACAGAAAAAGGTCAATATTTCACTTTACGAAGCAAAAAAAAAATTACAAAATCTTTTTTCGTGACAGATCTCGAAATACGGTGTAGCGACCGCCTGAAACACAACATGCCCATGCCCCTTTTTTTTCGTGTCTCCACACATCTAGCGTGTTTCTGTAGACGCCAAGGCTCAAAAAAATATTTAATTGATGCGGCACCGACTCGCCCATTGTTGTGAGGACGAGCCTGCCGATTGGTTGCCGCTTTCGTGTCTGTGTGTAATGATATGTGGACGTGAATGGTTATCTGCGAATCAGTGTCACGTCTTTCAGACCACGTTTAACACAATATATATGAATGTAACGTGTCAGGTCAGCAGAGAGAGAGAGAGAGATAGAAGAAAACCGACATTTTACATGTCGCCTTTATAGCCTAATACATGCATATGTAGCGTAAAAACGCGACCACTAGCGCGTTTCAGTAACAAAAAAATTATCTTCCAGAGATCCTCTGTCCTTAAAAGCTTGCCATATATACCTCAAATACTCAACAGAATTTTCATATAGTGCAATGTAGTAAATTATCTGCCAGTGCCAGACAATTTTCAGAGAACGATCTGAACGGTCCGAATTTGGGATGTGAAATTGTAATCCAATTTCGAAATATGCTGTCGAGTGAAGCCACTCCATTTTTTTAAAAATGATATTAGTAGATCACCAATCTGCACCTGCAGGAAAAATTGTAAAATGTTTCCCGGCCCATCTCTCTGTTTCCGCATATATGAGAATTATTTACATTCTTTCCTAGGCGACACTCGATATAACACGACATGAGCAGGTGGCCACGCAATATTAAAAAATAGACTGATTTGATCTGGTCATAAATTTTATATATCTGAAAATGATGAATTCGGGACAGGCCGAATGAAGAAGACGAACCGAGTGGCGAACTCGCTTTTTTATAATAATATTTTTACTATTATTTTAATTAGAACTGGCAATTGCGAAAATATAGAGTTTCATGGAGACCGGCAGTTGAACCGCGGATCCCTGGATTTCCGACCCAGTGTTCTACAAATTGAGCTACCAGTGTTGATAGCTCTTTACCAATTACCAGTTCTAATTAAAATAATAGTAAAAATATTATTATAAAAAGCGAGTTCGCCACTCGGTTCGTCTTCTTCATTCGGCCTGTCCCGAATTCACCATTTTCAGATAGATATCCTCCAGACGTCCTAACTAAATCTCTCATAAATTTTATAATTGCTCAAAATTTCGAGCCGATTTATTAATGATTAATTTCTAATTTACCTGTACCTGTGTAACCTTTGAGACGAGTGCCACATGTACGTGACATCCAAACACAAAAAAAGGAATAAAATGTTCGGATTCGAAATGAGGATCTCAGGAGAACGCGTGTGTGGTACCAAGCAGAGCAAGTAAAAAGCCATTCATTTTTATCTAGTTTTAAATACGCTGGTGTTTGCGTCAATGAATGGGGTGGCGCTGGGGATCTGCAAATCATACACGCAGTATAGGAAAGGTCAGGGCACACGTACAGTGGCGGCCCAACCACACGGAAACAGGTGGCCCACGCTCCTGCCACACCCGCCACCGTACTACATACAGTACGAGCGCCTAATTTCGCAACGGCTCCCCGCCCGTGGCTCGCATCCACAGGCCCACGACGTTCCGACAGTACTCCTGCTGCCAGTCAGCCAGCAGATCAAGAGAATTTAAGAGCTCATTAAGTCCAGGTCACCAGACAAACTAATAATAATGGTTTCAAGTTGTCGTGTCTGCATGCGCGCCTCCGTCTAGCAGCTACCACCCACTCAACCCTCCCAACACCACCACCACCACCAGTATATATTCGTTTCATTCATGCGAGCTGACGTTCCAACAGATATCAGACCACGTAGAAAATAATTGTCGCCCATTCAAAGTTCGGCTGCTACATCGCCGCAAAGTCAGATCAAAATCTCAAGGTCTACATATGGAAAATATCAGCACGATGTTCAATAATACTGTATTATAGCGCAAGTGTTTTCAAACGACACAACATCTGAAAAACCAGATTTCAAATGAGACGAATGCGCAAGTTGTCAAGTCAGGATGTGATCCACCATTTTAATGTCGTTATTTGTGTGCAGAAATGGGAGCATTCATTTATCTCAAATTTAGGAACCTGCTTTTCGAGTGCAGCGTAATAGGCAACATGATGCGGCGTTTCGAAGGCCAATAATACAGTAAAGGCTCCAAAACAACGCGCGTTTAAGCAACGTTGCGGGGACACCGGAAAATCGAATCAAGTCTGGTTGCAAAATGGACAATTAAAATAATAACGCTGACAGATAATTTCCGTAATATATTTCACTGCTCATTGACTGCCGCACGCAGCGTTATTTTGTTGCCGTCTCTGGATCGCGCCATTTTTTTAATTCTCTCTCTTCGAGGAATATGCAACACGTTCGTCATCAAGAAAAAACGACGAGGTGAATCCGAATCGAATCACGGCTCATGGCTACAGTACAGTAGGTTTCGCGTAAATTAACCCGCTGCAGGTATCAATTTATCGTTATCATAGACATATCCTCCCCGAACGAGACATCAGGTTTTACACAGATGATCTGCGAAACAGGGCTAATAAACTAATACAGAGTTAATTACTCAGATGGTTGGGGATTGCAGGATCATCGGCTCCTACCTACTTCTATACTAATACAGAGTAAATTACTCAGATGGTTGGGGATTGCAGGATCATCGGCTCCTACCTACTTCTATGAATTTAATACAGAGTAATTGCGAATAACTTCAACGATAAGATCGATTTCGATAAAAGCTCTGTGTTGGGAGCGCGATCTGTTATCTCCGAGAAATCACTCTGAATTAAATACATGTAAAACCTTTTCTATTTATTGAGAAATTTGTTATGAAGGTAGTCTACCAGCATCTACTCCCAAATCCCTCCAAGAGTTTTCTTGGCTAAACCTAAACCTAGGTAGGAATCTAACGTGTAAATGAAATAGTACAGGTACGGCTTTGGTGAAATATTTTCTCGTCCGAAAAATTCCGAAGGTTTCAGTCTGTACTGGAGAGACCCTATGATGACTTATACAAACATGGAACATTTACCACTGCACTTTTCAAGACCTGTAATCTGGTCACACTGTATTTCAATGTATTTCAATCGATGACGTATGGCGGGTCTATGATCGATGGCGCAATAATACACAACTGTAAACTTAATCAAACTTATTCTGATTGCTTCCAACAATCTTTAATCGAACCACGGAATGTCACACGATATCATGTAATATTTAAAAGAAAACTGGAATTAAAGAGGTCTCTGGTGTACAATATATGGACATTATGAAACCCCTCTTCAGGAGCAATACGAAAAAACAAATAAGATCGAGCTCGACTAACATAGTACTGGAACTAACTAACATAACTGTACATAACTAAGTACTGGAAATCAATGCACTCGGGCATGGGCGAGCTGTAGTCATCAACTTGCCCAACTTCACTACGAACGGACCACATTTGCAGATGGCGTCCTCTATCTACGCTCTCCGTCCGTGGTACAATTTGCAGGTCACATGATTTCATTCTGTCAACCACGATTGAAACAACAGCGGAAGATTGTGCTCGCCCATTAAGCAATATTCGCCAACGCAAATAGAGCGCATCTATATATTAAGCACGTGCTGTCCCAGACGGAAATCGAAGCATGAGCGCGGTAGGGAAGGTGGGGGGCGGGGGGCTTTTCGTTCGACCAGCGGCACGCACACAGTCCCGGGGACGGACCCGGGGAGCGGACCCGGACGTCATTCAAAAACAACAGCCTTCGCATATGGTTGCTTCAATGAACCGCGTTCCACTGAACACTAATAGTTGTGAATGAGTTAGAAACAAGTATTAGTTCTCAACTCATCTGATTTCCTGTCCCGAGACTTCTTTGATTTTACTTAGGTTTCTTTGGTTTTCTCTGTTCAGTTTGTGTATTCGCTTTTGATTACTTCATTCCTAAATTTTAATATTATTTGGAAAAACATATTGCATGGAACTTACACAATTAATTGTGACTAGCGATTTTCGAGTAAAAAATAGGAATACCTGAAATTTATTTTAGATTAACGTATATCGTTAAAAAGAATATGTCACATATGCCGGTTTAATTAAATGAGATTTTAAAAATTTAATAATTTTCATAAAATTTATTGATTTACCTCAAACACAATTGCATTTTTGCTTTGAATGACAATGATAAATATGTATTATTAATTAGGGTAGTTGCCAATATTTTGTACCAATATAATCGAAACTGAGTGCTGGGCGCAAACCAGGAAAAAACGGCAAAAAAGATTATTAAATAAAATAAAAGCTGAAGGATTCTATTTACTAATGCACCTATGAAAATTACAGAGTTTAGGCAAATGAATAAACCATTTTTAAAAATCTGTATGAATATTAACGTTACATGACAGGCGGAAAGGTGTTGGGGTGGAATGCTCGAAATTATAATGATACACCATCATTTTCAGGTTTTTTCCTGGTTTCCGTCCAGCATTCAGTTTCGATTATACTGTTAACAATGATAAAGGTATATCGATATCTGCGAACGAACTCGTATATATCAAAACTAACGTGCGTATTCCCAAGATCCATGGGTTATATCTGGGTCTGTCTTAAATATTTCAATGCGGATGACCCTATCTGACATGTGCTCCGGCGAAATAGAAAAAGAAAAAAAACACAAGGTCCCCTCGATGGGCCCACAAACTACAATCCGACTTCATAAAAATGCTTGTTAAAAAATCGCCGTCTCTAATCGGCGATAATGGATGATGTTTACGGCAAGAGCCTGCATGCTGTATAGCAATTGCGAAATGTTATAGAATAAGTGTCTGCAGAGGGAACACGACCACATAACTTATTTCCATCGCCTGAGCTCTCTCTATACATAATGCACCACTCCCATGGACGAACCTCGATTTCATCAGAGCCTCAACTTCAATGTCCTTCTAGATGGTGTGGGTGGAGCAAAATGTAGAATAATGGTTGATTTCCGTGATTTCTGCCGGCAGTCTGATCTTTAACCTGATCAGGAACCATGTTTTTAACTCATTTACGTGAAATTGGAACAAACTCGCCTTCCCGCTATAGGACTGTAGACAGCACAGAAGATTTCAAAATTTTCAATAGCTTCTAAAAACGCATATCGAACAGAAGAACAATGACAGATCGTACTAATTACAGAATTAAAGAGTTTCATAGTTATCTTCTACTTCAAACGCTATGTCATCAACATTCAAATCCATAGCAGATATTTTTGTCAATTTTTCAAAAGTTCCATTAGTTTTCTGCATAGGAGTAATTTGCCTCAAGTATTTTATTTTTTTAAATTCAGTGCAGAGGATCTCCCATTTTTAATCCTTCCAGTGAATCTCTCTGTACACCAAGTCTTTTAATCAAATGAAGAAAAAAAAGCGTAAAGAATATAACCATGACCGATTATGAGTTACTCTGGTCTTGGTCATTAATGTTGTGTGAACCCCAATCGTTCTCCAATGACTTCGAGAATTCAGATGGAAACGGAGTTCGAGCATGCGCACCCTCACAGATGTCCTTCCCCCTCTTTTTCGTCTTGGCACCCAAGGCCAGCTGCGAATGATGAATAAATTAATATTAATCAAATGCCGGCTTAATTCTCACTCACGACAAACGCGATTGCCGGGTCAATAGGAAACCAGGAAGCATGACCGAAAAATAAAAACTCAGTCCATCAACTAGCAAATGAGCGGTATATTTAAAATTCTGTAAAGCGCCCCTAAAAAAGACACGGGGGCCCTTTCGTACCAGGACAGTGGAGCACTTTGGAGAAGCCTCAAACACACACATTCACAATTATTAAACAGCTTTTTCGAAGACCGGAAATGAGATTAAAATGGTCTAACGATTAAAAAAGACTAACGATTGAAAATGGAATAATTGTGCAAGATACATGCATAAAGCTATTCGAATTCATAAACTATCATATATTGTTATATGCATATTGATTTACTGTATTCGTAATAAAATGTGACACTTCAAGGGGTCGTTCAATTATTAAGAAAGAAAGAAGCTGGGTATAATAATTAGCACTCATTTTGGTTCCATAGTAATAATATGAGAACGTGGACGCAACCAAAACAAAGCGAAGAAATTCCGAAAAGTCGCTAATTTCGTCATACTTAAAATACAGTATTTAATATTAATCCTAACCTCATCTATAAAAATCTTGAAAACGGAGACAAAGTTTAGCAATCAAGCGCAAAACGTCTCGCAACAAAATACGAGAAAAGTGCGCAGATGATCACAGTAAGATAGGGCGGCTTGTTACAGGCCCAAGAAAGGCAAAAAAAGAGCTCACCGACAGTCGAAGATACACCTTAGATACTTATGGCTGCACAGAACAACACACCATCTGGTGGTCGTCGACGCCAGACTTTCGGCGCCCACCCCAATTCGTTCTACCGTCTCAGTCGCCGACCGAAAGGCGCTTATTGTCTCCTGGAGAAAAACTACAAAACAGTTTTTTAATTCTCTTTTCTCTCACAAAAACGCAATACTTTGCAGGACGAAGGGGTGGTGGGCTGGAGACGTGCTTTACTCAAATAGGAGTCGCGCCTACATCAAAACCCGACGTCAGCAAACACCTTACCATGGACTGCCACCCCTCCTCACCCAGCAATTCACCCACCTGAGAACCTGACGCAGCTAAACCTAACACGTATCGCACACATTATCAAACTGATCACTTCAAATGCCCCAACCCCCAACAGCAACACCCCCACAAAAAAGGCCATATCCTCCAGAGTCCTTAAGATAAAACTAACACTTTCTTGGCAATATTCATAATTGGCCTTCCTTGTTTTTTTTAATAATCATGATCATGTCATAACTCAGCAACGCAGCAATATATTTTCCCTGTCACTTGATATCTTTAAATCAAAATTTTTCTTTATATCATTTTACACCTACAAACATTTTTATCTGGGGGTGACAGTTTTTTAAATTTCAATTCAGTTTCAAAGCAAATCATCGCCATTTAGAGTCCTGAAATCAGATGGGGTGCCACTAAATTAGCAGCTGCAACTTTAAACTTTGCCGAAACTAGAAGCTTCGATTATTTTTTGTTTAATACATGGTTTTACGCGAGGCCTCCGGAGGATGTACACGTCAGCAAAACACAATGGCTGGCGCTTACAGACAAACAGGACACGTCAAAAGTGTCCGTTTTTGCAGTCAGTACTGCTGCAATCTACGCGCAACACCAACCATCATTTATCTCTTTTGTTCACTTGGCTAGGTGTTGAGGTATTTTTTGTTCATACGTGTACATTATATGCAACAAACTGCACTCCAATTATAAACAACTTCGCTGGTGCCGGTGGTCTTCTGGGGGGGTAGCATGGTCAGGCACCCAAGAATTTAACCAAATGAGACAATTCAGTTGTTCTCTCAATATCGTGTAATAGTGAAATTCAAGTTACGTATATTAAAAAGAAGCTGTTTGATTTTTTCCCGTCAGAATTGATAACTGAACAACGAATTTAATTCGCCGAATATTTAATCATGATGGCATGCATTTGATTGTCGACCAACATACATGTACTCGTATATTTAACTTTTAAAAACATTTGATTGTTGGACAATGAATAAAATGCGGCTCTTTCCCAATTGCAAAAAAGTTCCTATTTTCTTCAAACAATTTTATCTCAGGTACTAAATCATTTAAAAATTAATCAAATGTGCTTAATTTATTTATTTATAAAAGTCAAGGTTTTTGAAATATCAACTACTAAATTTCTTGGAAAACAATATCGTAAAAATTGGTCAACATTGATCGAAATATTCAAGAAATTCTTGCTATCTTAGAACCCGATGCTCTATTCAAATGAGACATGTGGTTTGGATGACGGTGGGCGCCATTCTTTAGTCATTGTCCAGGGCCGACGAGCCCTGTAATGAGGATCCAGCGACCCACCACAACACAAGGCTAGCAGCAACAATTACTTTTGCTGTCGATAAATGTTTCTCACGTTCAACGGAGCAGCGAAACAGAAGCTCACGTCAAGTAATTCGCCGTGCCAGACATAAGATGCATGCCTTCTCTTTTTTCATATGGAGAACCTTTTTGTTTGACAACTTTGTGACAGCACCAAGAACAGCATTACAACAACTTCCAAAACGATTTTGGTGTTCGGCAATTTGCAAACAAACGGGATCATGTTCGTCGAGTTCATGAAGGTAAAATTCACATATCGAATTTGTTATGACACAACAAAATGTTATGCTTTTTTTTAGATGTATTCGAAACCAGTTTCTGAAGTCAGGACCATCACCTTGCGGTTTTGTGCCGGCAAAAAGAGAGATATCTGTGCACCATGCGAATAACAGACAGGTGTTTGCAATTGGCGAACCATAAATACTGAATTAACAGCAAAATAATATAGGATTAATTTGTGTTAAGTCATTTTCATTGGTAACATTATCAGCAAACAATATTAATAAAATAACTTTAAATTTCGACTTACCTCAGGCCTTAATTCAGACTATCGATTTGATCGATATACCGTCAAACTTCGAACTAGTCACATTCTCACACCACCTGGTAAAAAAAAGTAAATATAAACAGATTTAGAAAAATAATTTAACAGGCAAATTTTCACGGATGGGCTTGCAATTGAAAACAGTACAAACAGTATATCAAATTAGGCTTAGAGATGTATCCGGACCGTAATATTTATCCAACCAATCTTCAGGCTACATTACTCTAATACTTGATTCATAAGAACGATTTCAGACCTACCAAATGAGTAGATGCATAGCATATAATAAATATGTTACAAATTCCACATACATATGAATATGATGTTTTTGCTACGTGGGTGAATCATGAATTCAAGTAAGTTGGACACAGTATTTGTTTCGACGACACATCGTACCCCAGTTGGTATTGCGACTGACTGTGTGGCTCGGCGGTCCCGGTTTCGATTCCCGGCGCGGGCTCTAGATTATTCGATCCCGGGGTACTGGTGAAAATGTGTCCCTCACATAGTGCCTAAGCACCAAGAGGGGTACAGAAAATCCTGTAGTGATATTACTCTACATTGTTGTAGCATTAGCATCGAGAATCATTGAAGAACCGAAAAACATTTTGAAATTAAGTATTCACCATTAGCAGATCAGCATCGAAGAATAGTCAACTAGTTTAATCACAGCCGCCAAGATCATATACTTCCGGAGCGTTGACCTATAGACGCGAACACCGGAAACGGAAGTCGGTGTTGCCGACAAATAAAATGTCCAACGGCCAAGCGAAATGATTTTATGTCCGGCAGGAGAAATCAATCACACACACAGTTCCAATTCGAGCGAGTTCATCGGTTCAAAATGGCCGCCAGGTTGACGGCATCACCGAACACCATTTAGCAACACGCGAGGGATAAACAGCATAGGACTAACCGCCGAAACCAGTGTCTAAATCAAACCAAAAACCACCAACAACATCAACGCGTAATGTATAGGAACGCGTGTCGGCGTCTACCATTCGATCAAAAACGAGCGTATTGTGTGTCACGGGCAGCTTCCACAATCGAATTGTCACCAATTTGTGCGTTAAAGTCACTTACGACAACTAATGTTAGTCACGCCTGTATATTATCACACGTAGGCCATGTGAGCACGCGATTGGGGGCTTCTTTTTTTTTTGCTTTCTTTTCGTTTTACCTTTGCGTTGCAGTTGCGTTGCAGGTAGAAGTTCGGCAAATACAAATTTTTGAACAAAAAAATATGGGAATGTTTGATGTCTGAGCTAGCCTTTTACGGAGAATTGTTGCCGTTCCAAGTTGGCTTCATCAGACCACCATCAGAGTGGACATCAAATATAGACGACCATCGTTCGTAATTCCACATGAGTGCAAATTGACAGAAACTCTTTTTAAAAAAATGTCAAGTATGGCATAATTATATTTTTGAACTATTATTATTAATGAAGTATTTTGGTTCAAACTTATTTTAGCATGTTACCTATGATCTATCAGTTCGTAGATCTCAAACCGCTATTTTTCGCGAACAGAAGGAAGGAAGTACCGAAACGTTACCCAGTACAGACGCAGCACACATTTTATTTTTTTATTAATGATTATTAAACCGGCGATTGAGTTGTATTTTCTCATATATTGAGAAATCTATCGCCTAAATATGAATGAAATTGTCCAGTTAGGAATGAGGTCTTAGCAGGGAGGTCCACGTCGTTCAAACACGGAGGTACATAATTTGGCAAAGGGTGTTTACACGCCTCACTCTGTGCACGCCGTCCCCCATAGTCGTCGTCACGCAAATATGACGATTGATCGGAAGTGTAAATGGATTTTCTTTAAACTACCAACTGGCCGTTACGCTGCAAGGACTACAAGGTTTTTTTTCTTCTAAATTTGGGTGGGGGAGAGGGAGGGCGTGAGGAAATTTTCCGCAAATCATTTCAAACTCAACCAAATCAGAAATCAACCGCTCAATGCCACCGACAGCTGTCGCTATTTCGATGTCGTTGGCCTGCTTCAAGGGTAATAAGCCTCATTTATGCCAACCTTGGCCAAAGAGCCAAAATGTAGTCAACTAATACAGATTCTATTTTCAAGTGAGCATTCTCCTGTCCCGCAGAATGTCAAAATCGTTAACAATCGTTGAATTTAACACAATTTTGAAATCTACTAATCGTACTTTTTAAAGACCTAGGCAAATGCAATGAAGTTTCAATGAAACCACAGCCAAATCCTATTATTGCAAATATAAAATCTAGGAGCACAAAAGATACAGTAAAAAAAATTATAATTATTTTGCATTTCGCGATGCAATTTGCATATCGTTTTAGTGTTTTACGAATTCGAAAACGTTTTGACGTGGTCAACCACAGTGGACGAAGATAAAGCATAAATAGTTTGAATAAATCACATTCTCATGTTTAATTGGGCCGCGCTTGAATCCATTTGAGGATCCTGAATGCTACGCAAATATATACTGTATATACCCCACACTCACTTTTCTTTACATGAAGACAATTTAAAAATAAATATACACATGTTAATAAAATATGTAATACACCTCTATCATTGACCCCTAGATTTCATGAATCTCATTACATGGATCCTTGATTCAGAATCACTGACACAAAAGCGGTTAGTCGCACTTTTCAAAATAAAATTTGCAATTTTGCCCTAAGCATGGACCACATGAAATCTATCAGTGAGCCACCAATAGGTTCAAGAACACCTTCAAATGGTGTCCATTTGCTATTTTCAAAACAAACTACACAACTTAAACGTTGCTGAAGACGCAAATATCAATCTCCCCACCCAGGGGATGACTGGTTCTTGACAATAGGATTTCCGTTTGACACTCAACGAATTCTGTCTTCAGTAAACGCGCGCACAAAATTGCACAACACGCGTTGAACCACGCCCGAATTAATCCGCGAACCGAATCGAACACATCATACTGGTACACCACCGGCCGTAGCCACACCAACAACGCACCGAGCGCTTCCAAATCTCCCCTTCCCTTCCGGTTGATTTTGGAAGTTAATGACGAGCATAATGATGGGGCCTGCCCGATTAGAGGAGGCAACGATACACATGCGCTGCGGGCACAAGAGGTCATGCAGAAGATTGGCCGACTCACCGGCACTCGCGCCACCCACACAAAAGATCTTCCCCCCTCCCCTCCCACCACTTCCAACACCAACTATGTCCTATACCGATTACATGTATAGGTATATGCCATACCACTTACACGAATCGCCACACCTTCCAAGTGTTTCGTCACCTATCAAATAATCGCATCAATCGGTCCTCGAAATTTTGAAAACTTCAACAAAATAACCAGGAATCTCGCATACTTCAACATAATAACTTGGTTGCATCTGGGACCATTTCAACGTCATTCATCAGTCATTTGTTTTGACTTCTTCTAGAGACTGATAAACAGGTACATCGCTTTAAAAACGTTACCAGGGAGAGGTCAATCCAACGACTAACTGATCTTTACAACTGAACATTAAAAGTTTATTCTGTACGTTGTGGCTTTCAATGGTAAGATATATTTTTAAGGGGGCATTATCCCCATCACTCCCCATTCTTAACGAGTGAGAGGATGCCGACCACCCCCAAGCATGGATTACTCCGTAAGCTATCTGGGGTGGTCTCTTAATTAGCAATACTTTATTTAATCTAAAACAAAAATTTCCCTAAAAACCCAACCATATTTTAAAAATTAGTTAATACTGGGGAGACATGTAATAATTGTAAATGAAACATAAATAAATGAACCAGTTAGTCAAAAATGATGTGAGAAATATTTCTTCGCCGAATTGTAATACGTTTCCAAGAGTTGGAATGTAGGTATCTGAAATACGAGTACATTGCAATCCTGTGTCATGTTGATAATCTTTAAGAGCGTGAGGCGCATCTTCGATACGGAGCGAGGACCGAAGGCAACGCCCCCACAATCTGCAATCACTGACGGTTGGCAAAAGGGTTGTCGAGGGGGTCGCGTTATTTCGCTCGACCAGGCGTGCAAGGGAAGCGAGTCGCGATGTCAAACGCCTAAAAAGTGGATTTTTTCTACGAAAAAAAAATACACCGGCAACCTCAACAAAAAAAGATTAACTAAAATAAAAAATGAGCAAACAAGCATGCACTCACTAAAACAAATCCATCCCAGAACACTTTCTTCAAACACGGTGTCTTTAATTTTTTACAGAGTTCACGAATCGGCATACTCTTGTGTCCTTAGGTCGAACACAAATTATGTTAAACATAATCAGATATTACAATGATAGATGAATATTCAATTACTCTCTACAGGCGTATTGCGAAAAATTTACATTAAAATGTTGTCTAGAATATACATGTAGAATAAATTGATGAATGCAAACTGTTTTGAACGCTCATTCTTAATTTCAGTTTTAGTTCATCGACTAATGAGATTGCGGAAATGCTGGAATAGAGTAGATGTTAAAGTGAATTTACAAACACTACAATCAAACTAAGTATTGGTGTAAAGAAATATAAAATCCAGAATCCTAATCGGCGAGTCAACATGTGGCTATGATGGAAATATTTATTGGGCGGAGTGAAGGGGAAAAGTGTGTCGAGAAGGGGATACGATAGGACTCGCCGATAATCCAGATCTTATGAGCCCCCTAACACAAGCAAACAACATTTTACGAAATGTAACCGACCCCCTTCCGGAAACAGTCTCACTAACAAGAGACATTCAAGATGAAAAAAAAAATTCCAACCCTTTGCTTCAGTTTCCCTTTTGTCATCATTATCGTCTACACAACATTCGACCAATGCATATTTCATTCCCCCTACCAACATCTTCCGAACCCCCTTTTCCTTAGCAACAGGTCTGGCCCGGCCGCGTGCCAACAGTTATTTGCAACGTCCCTCTCACAAAGAATGGGGGGTGGGGGTAAATTATCTCAGACATCTTCCGCCAAATTGCAGCCCACAAACACTCTTGACAACACACACCGAACCAAACTTCTATTTATATCGGTACTGTACTCCGGTAAGTCACGGCGCGCGGTCTCAAAGGGGTTTCCCCCGCTAGGAACGAGTTGAAGTCGCGATCTGAGAAAAAAACAAGACCCCCTCTACAATCGAATTAAATTGATAGGGCGGTGGGGCAAAATGGAGTATAAGGAAGGGTTAAAGGAAGCGGATGGCGGCGACTTCGGCTCAATGGTGATTGTGTTCAAAAGGGGTGAGAGACATGGTAAACAGGACACATCGTAACCAACCCTCGCTCATCTTAGTCATGCTACAAACGCGGGCCAATCCGGTGGAACACCTTGTAATCGAGTGCGCTCCTAGTCGCACGTCTGTGGCCTTTGAAAACGAGCTCGCGTTTCCGAAGGGTTGGCTCGCATTTGTATACGTGAGGGGGTGAAAGGGTTGTAAGTTTTTTTTTTCTTCCTTGCTTCTCAGGCGTTCGCCAAATCGCGCGTGCCAAAACTGGTCCACAACACGGCAAATATCGGAACCCCCTTAAGTAGGGTCTTGGTGGCTGGGCCAGCTTCAACGATGTAAACTACCTAGACGAAAGGGTTGCGGGGAGATAAAATGATTTAGGGGGGGGGGGGGATTCACAAACAAAAAAGGGGTTGTTCGTGCGGAGCAAAAAATTTGTTGTCGAGAGCGGGATCCGCAACGAAAGCGACGGCGTAGACGAAAATAGGATAGGGGCGAGGTAACAAAAAAAGGGTTAAGGGGACCGCGTGAAACCGAAGTGATAGTGTTGTGGGGGTCTCCATATCAAATGAATGTGGTCCTATATATATCAGGCGTGCGTCGATTCTCGAGAGAAAGAGTTAACGACAGTCTGGTTCGAGAGGTGGTGCCACGGTAAGGAGAGAAAAAAAAGTGTTGATAAAATAGGGTTGCCCAACACATATGATATGACTTTTTTCCCCTAAGGGGGCGCCCAATGGACTCGCATAATAAACGACTGCGTGACTCGTACGGGTACACAGACGCGGGCGCCTACTTTGAATGTGAATGGGGTAAGCGCGCTCCGTTTGATGGAACAGAAGGAAAAGAAAAAGAGTTGTCACGGTATTTATGTTTGTCGCACCAGGCGCGTGTTAGGTGAGTGTGAAACCACAATAACCGGTCCGCCTGTTGTCGGGTGGCCATTAAACAACCGCGCTGGAAAATTTGCGTGACACGGATTGGCTGAGTTGTACCTCGGTGAAAATGCGACCTGGAGCAGAAGGAGCGACAATGCTCCGGTTACCGGAGTTGTATTCACACGAAGGACTCACCCGTACAAATAATAGACGACCTATTTGTGCTTTAAAAAAAATTATAACAAGTATACGATATGCACAAATGTAGAAAATGACTTAATTGAACGTAATTGATGTGAAACTGTCGAACGCCACACTTAATGCATAAAACATATTCAATACATGGAGTTCCGTGGGATTTTAACAGATTTTGTATTTGCACGAGTATCTCTGGAGTCTTAGCGTTCCTGGACTAATCAACACGAATCACAATGTCGATGACTGGTAACAATGGTAAAGAAATAAAATATCTCAACATGACAAATGTGGTTTGATCTGACGGACAGCGTAAGATTCAAACGTAAAACGAGTAGTCAAAAACAGACGCTATCGTTGTCAGTGGCTACATCGCTGTTTGAACAGTCGTCCCGGGACCCCAGACTGCATGAGGCAACTACTCGCACTCGACTCTAGGACTGGGGATTTATCTAACTGGTGCACACACTTCCGGTCTTCGGAGTTCGGATGTGTCGATTTAAACGACGAGATCGGACCCAAACGCAACGATATAACTAACAACAATAGGCGTTCGCTGAGGTATGCACAATAGTTGCATCATCTTAAGAACCACGTATATGAATTTGTGTAATATAATAACATGTTTGGGTAAAAAAATTTAATAGTTGCATTTAAATCCAACCAGTGGTTATAAAATCGTTGCATTTATAGTTGCTTCAATATCCGGAAATGCAGTTCCATTCATATCAGTACGCCCTCAAGCTCTACATGTAATAATCTAAAGTTGCGATCGGCCCACAACAATTTCAGAAAAATAAGTTAGGGTTTCATGCGTAATAGCGGCCATCTTGGTTTATGGTGCAGGAAACGACACAATTTTTGATTGCCCAGAATTGGAGTCTTAGGAGAATTAGTTGAGGGGTAAATTCACTTTTTTAAATTTCCGCGGGGTCTCCGGACAATAAAAATTGCCGGATTTTTACCGCGATGTTTGTGAACTCACCTTACACACAACACACACCTTTTAGCCGGACAAAAAAAAAACACACGAGTGGCGACACCAACGTCCGCCGGGCGCGCGCCGAGCTGTGAAAAGTGCATGTACGCTGCCTCATGCACCCATTAATAGCGACAAATTGTCACCCGCTTCCTCTCCCCGCCACATATAAAACACTCATTTCGTAACTCCCAAACACCAACCTCAACTCATAGTGCCTATACGAGTGCCTATACGCGCGCACGCAGTGTGTAAGTGAAGGGGCAATTACGCGCGCCTTTATTATTTTTACACCTCTCTCTCCAGAAATCGACCATCCAAAACAAGGTGGCTGGAGAGCGCTGGCATTTGTGCGTTTTTTGTCAACTCGTCTCAATAAAATAGGAACATAAAAATACAGCACTAATCCTCCTAAGTGCCGAGCCACCACACACACATAAAAAACCAAATTTGGTAAATTTAACTGACTTCCCAAAATTAAATTTACTAAACATAGTCTGTTCCGTACTTTTACCTTACCGACAATACACATTCTCCAATACAGAAACCTAATTCAAATTTCCATTATTGATATGTCACATTACAATTACAATTACAATAT
>JAQGBY010001529.1:0-28721 GCA_034698785.1 Mycogona germanica | reverse complement strand
GCAAAATTACCAGGTCGCCTCCTGGGGGGGGCTTTGAGCGGTTAAATCAAGCGGTATACCCCTTAACAAATAATAATTAAAAAAAGAGAATCTAAAACAATGGTAGTTTTAAACAAGTTCAATAATGTTGCCAAAAATAATTTTAGAATATATATTTTTTTCATTTGCAAAAAATAAAATCATAAACGGATTTCTGTTGACGATAAATAAAAGTGAACAAGCATTTAAAAATGCTGTAATTTTTAGTAAAATACCCTTTTGAATTAATTTAGTGAAAGTTTCGCATAAAAGTGAATCACGCATGTACAATATGTAAAGAAAAACTTTTTCTGTTCAACTTCGGGAAATTCTTGCACTCGAATCTGACAACACAAACTCCCAACTAAAACAATCGTCAACTCAAGTGCGTACCGTGATTCGTGCTTCTAAAGTGCTATATTCCAATCCGATCGCCTTCGTGTCTCTTTTCTTCCCCAGTCACCAAAATGTCTGCGTATAGACAGAGCACTTGCACTGGAAAGATTAGTACCTACGTAAATAAAACCGAATCCGAGCGGAATATTCTGTGCATGCATTAAAACTCACGGCAAACACGGGGCATTTTATAGGCGCACAGCAAACAAAGCGAACGCATTATAATGGAAGCAAAAATCCGTTTCAGTTTCGTGTGCTATAGTTTAGCAAAACTTTTAGAAACTTGACGAATACGATATCGACATTTAAAACACATTCTGGGATCAGGTGCATATGAATCACAAATCTAAGTAAAAATAATAGCCTCTGTGCATTATTATAATATACAGTATTGACGCCCTATGGTGGCGTTCCAATCATTTCGTTTCAGTTATCGCTCGATAATCGACGATTAGTTAAATTAAGACATCCGTCCACGATGCAATGAACTCACCTGCACTTCTAACGTCACCTGCCAAAAGAACTGTGTACTGCTGCAGGATGTAACATCGAATATTTAAATTCCGGTAACTTCACCACAAATATTCACTGGTAACGGGCAAGGTGAACTTAAACTGGTACACAATAACCTCAACTCCACGTTCGACCAAATTCAAGACACTCTTTTGACTAGTTTGTAACTGTACCATCAGAAAGGAAATATTTAAAATTTACAAACTTGGCAGTTGACTTGGAAAACAAGATGGACGGCTAGGCTTCCCCCATCATGTCCTCCACTTGACTGAACAGCAATTTTATCAGAGGTGAGCGTTGTTTGAGGTCTCCGAGGTTCAGCCAGTTTCTGTTCAGGGGACATGTAATGGGAGTCGGTGGGCGGAGCAATAACACTAAACTTTCGAAACAACTGGTCCAACGGCTCGGGTAGAACGAATTTTAATGGGTGATGCGATGGCCTCGCGTCCCTCCCTCTGTGCCATTAGGAAGGAGGGAGCGAAGGCACACCTTTTCTTGACGGACACCTATCTTGCTTCCCACACGCCCAGCATTGACAGCTGTACCTTGGAACCTCTGGTCTCAAGTTGCATCCAGCCTCCCTAGCAAATGTCCACAACGCGAATTATGATGATATTTAATCACAAAAACATTTGAGGGAAAGATCGTAACTGTGGAAACATTCATTTCTGCAAAATTATGTTTCATTGACAAGCCTCATCAAGCTACCTTGACATCATTCTGCTAAATTAAAGTAAACGTATCAAAGCTCATATATAAACGGTATCATAGATTCCAAATAAAAAATAAAATCGTCCAACAATTTTACAAAATATTTGCTTGTGTCGATATTTTACAAAATATATCAAAAAGCAAGTGTAAGCATTTTTTTTCTCAAAAATTTCAAACACTTTCGAGATAACGAGCTAAAGGATGCTCGGTTATTTTTGCAGTCTTCGCATCGCTTATTCAGGTTGCCGTAAATTTCCAAAAGGGGGCGGTGCGAGCGCGTTCCAGTCTACGATAACAGAGGCTATACGTCAAACGCCAAAACGAACGACGCCATCGTTCCTATGCGCCAGACACGATTTTCTTTTGCCCGATAATCAACGTCTTCGGCAATTAAGATTACGACGGGGGACGGTCTCTCTCGGCTCCACCAAAAATGTACTCCTCACCCCACGACCCTACCGCCACCATCCCTCAACCGAATCGACCAAAACAAGTTGTGCGCATGCGCTATCTAAACCGAAACAAGGTCTTTGACATCATGCGCTCTCCCGTATCACTTGAGGTGGCGGGGTGCTGGTGGTCCATGGTCAACCACCCCCAAATTCAATTTGGTATCACCTCTGATGATCTTTAAACACTCGGGTAATATCGGTAAGGTGGAAAAGCATGTGTCAAAAGTCACCAAAAAAATGACGAAAATATTCAGATGGCGGTTGACCTAAAACACATTGTACACATCACAGTCGCATTATTGTAATGTTGTAGAAACAATTTTGAATAAAAATGTGTTCCAAACATATTTTCGAGTTACCCATCGTGCAGCAAACACGAACCACCATTTCGGTTCACCTGACAGAGTGCAGACACAAACACACACAAACGCCCACCCACACATGTTACATACTGTATATATATTTTTTCGGTGCACCCTTCGCTTACTCGCCTGCGGTTAATTAAATTTCGGTTCTCACGAGAATCTAGCAATTAACGAACTCGACGAAAATCACCACCCACACACCCTGCCACCTGCTCCTCCTCTCCCACTTTTTGGTGTGGCAACCAATCTTATTTCGCGCGAGCGAACCAGCATGCCCAGAGACTCCCGCGGAGAGAAAAATTGGCAGAGTTGGCACCGTGAAACATGGCTGGGTCCATGTTCAACGATAACTACCACAAGGAAATTACGTATCCTCGTTCCATTAATTGCGTGCCAACAATTAATATCGGACAGGAAGCTCCGCGTACAGCTAGCTATAGCATGCGCACTTTGTAAGGATCACATCCATTAGCTTTTCCACAAACTTGCAAGCGCCATCTAGCGACCAACTTTCGAAGTTCTCCGACTAACGTTTGATGGACTTTGGAAAACTTAGAACGTCATTCGTTGTCCACCTTTCGATTGCAGCTTTGCCGAAAAAGTAGATACCCCCACCGTGGCCATGTGGTTTCAGCGATTTGTCAAGAGGTGGCGTTGTGACCTTAACAAATTTACCAAAACCAAACACTACAAAAAAAAGGCCAGAGTCGAATATTATGTCGTATGGTAGTTCGATACGCACAAGGTTAAGCAATCTTGATTCATCACAACTAAATTTTACTACTTGCCGGATCCTACTTCGTAGTCAAAGAACCCCATTGTTTTAATGGCTAAGTCTCTCGTCCAAGAGTCCTGCCCAAGATATGACTAAAGTGTAGCGTCCTCATTTACTTGGAAATGACCATAGGTCGAAAGCTCGTATTATATTTGTTGGTGTTCAGCTGACTATAGTGCCCTACTTTACGGTATTTATCACATGTTTTTACATGAAATTTAGAAGTCACTTTTTAATAGGGTATCATTATTTGTTCAAATGAAAAAAATCACAGTAGGTTAGTTATTCTGGATAACAATGACTTCAACTGTGTGGTAACAAATCGATAACCCTAAACACATTTGCGATGGGGGAGCAACTTATTAACCTGACTGCTATAAAAAAAAGGAGTTCTATTATCGCTAATGTCGGCAAAGGCAAAATTGGATCCGCGCATGGTTAAATCCATTTACACCACACACAACGCCAGCCCTCACCAACTGCACCGCAGCTGCACTGTATATCTGTGGTTAACGCACTTTCTGCATGGACGGCATTGGGGCCAAAACAAGCACTTAATTCCATATCGCTGTAATGGCGGCAACTGGCGAAAACGTTGTATCGATTAGTTATTAGGCTCCTTCGGTCACTGTTAACATGAATACACGAGGACGATTGACCTTCCAAATGATTCGGAAGCGCGGACGATAAAGAGGTGCAACACAGTGGAGAGAACACAGTGGGCGCCTCTCGATGTCGAAGCCCATGGGACGTTTGGGCGACCAACATGGCGGATTAAAACACACGACTTGTCAACCTTAGCTATTGTAGCGCTTCTGGTGAAACCCAGAACAGGCCATTGTCATTATGAAAATAGCATCGAAGATGGTGGAAAGGAAATGAATGGTCACTTCACTTTCTTTGACACCAAACACTGAATGCACGAAGTGGTACCTTTCAACGAAAATACGGGGGGACAACGGGCACGGATTGTTTCGGGGTACAGCTTATCTGTTTTGCTTCTTTGACAGCTATATGGCGAGATATAGGATACGTCTTTATAAGGAAATTATGCAATGTGTGGGAATCCAAACGTCCATTGATGACATGAGTGACGAAAGTTCAAACCTGCCAAAAAGAAAAAGTCGACACAGGAAAAAATACTCAATGGCCAAATCATTTTCCACATCTTTGGTGCTCGACAAAATGTACAAGGTAGAGGTGGTGGTGCGAAGACTACACACATAGATCGCTTTCTTTTCTCAGCTTCCACGGTTAGGGCTACTACGAACGCGGTCGCGCCGCCACCAGGCAGAAAATGGTCTCCGAATGGTGGAATGGGTTCTTTTTCCCCGAAACAGGTTTTCGAAATGGCCGCCAAACAACCGCTCAGCGGAGACATGTTCGTGCTCAACAAAATGCATGCGCAGAAGACGTATCAGATACAAATATTTTTTTAGACAAAACACTCGTATGCTCGCACTTTTTCACTATTGACACAAGAGGGCGCTGTTATTGAGATCCGGTGAATGCCTACAACGTTTGGTTTGAGCAGTGGCCGCTAGTTGTGCTCCCCCAAACGTCAACAAACAAACCGATAGTTTTCACATCAAAGTGCACAAGCAATGGTGCCAATTTTCAGAGCTTGTCACCAAGAATTGTTTTCGGTTCGATGATGAATAGATGATCAAATGATTGGATTTCTTTTTTTATATACATAAAACAAGAGTTCTACAAAATAAAAACATTCGAAATAAGCTTTTTTGAAGATGCAAATTCAAAATCAATTTTTAAATGCAACGAGATTTCAAGATTTCGCCACTATTTTCTCCCAATTCAAAAATAATGGCCGTTGTTTGCGTTTCTGGGCGACGAACCGCAATTCCTCCATCTTGGCCACCAGGCCTATAATATTCGATGCAGAGACAAATTAACATCCGTCGCGGTGACTGCGATGTTATTCCGAGTAACTGCCGCGGCTGGCTGGCGAGGGTGAGGGGGGGGGGATATATGGAAACCGCCCGAAATCCACGTAATCTGCTGCTGCCGCCACCATCCTTGACGCGTCCCGACGGCCGGTGCCTCCCTGCATGGAACGACGTCGGAAAGCGGCAGGAGGGAGGTGGACAAGGTTATACAGTATTACGACAGTCATTCTGGACCACCTTGTCTTCGTTGGACTCGTGGCTAACTGAGGTTGAGTGGTAATTAAAAGGCAACTCCATCGAGGTCGTTATAATTGGAGATTCCCCCCGACCGCGCGCGCTTGAGAGAGTATAAATGACTGCGGCGTTGTGGACGTGCAAGACTCAATGTTGCACACCTTTAATGATTTTGACTGCCTGTCAAAAGCAAAAACCAATGTATTTTTTCACACAACAAAAACAGAACAAAAACGTTGAAAAATAGAAACTCTCCCAAATTTGCAGACAAATACATACAACGCCTTTAAGTGATATTAATCTGACTATAATATCATAATGATAAAATAAAATATTCATAATAAATTCATAATGAAATAGAGGTTGTCTCCGGGACAGCACCGGACGAAAAATCATAATGAGTTTAGACAACTGAAGAAAGATCGTACAGCTAGCTTTTTCATAGCGCGCTTTACAAAATTTGTTCTGAAGACGTTGTTCAAAATAAACCATTCCCTATTTGTGCAAAAACACAAACAGGTCGCGAATTTTGCCAATCAAAATTAATTTATTTCGAAAGCAATCCTGATACCTGATCCTGATGAGTTAGGTCTCATCATCACCTCACATGTGAATTACGTCGTCACGCCTACTTGACAAATGACGCCATCTGTTGGCCGAAGAATGAAACTGTGGTTCAATGACGGCTGACGTAGTTGATCACCTCCGGAAAGATGGGAAAGTCCAAAGTTCAAACTCCAAGAAATTAGTGAATACGAAAAAGCAAGAGAGAGAGAACGCAAAACATGTAAACCCTAGGGGGGCGAGGGTGAAGGATGAGAATGGAGGTTAGGGTTTCGGGCGGCCCCGGGGGCGAATCTAAAAAGTAAGAATGCTCAACACTCGGGCGCGGTGTAGGTGTAAGCTTTATGGGTCTACGTAAATACGCCAACGTAAACATAGACGATTTCTCTTGTCACTAATACGGGGCCAAAACAGCGACTGTGGCGCCTCAGCGAGTGGCGAGGAAGGAAAGCAGAAGAAAAAATTAAAACTCAGGCCGCTCATTTAATATGAGCGACAGATGGAGCTGGGATCGAGTTACCAAACAACAGCCGCTGCTCTTCCGGTCTAAATGTACAAAGGGTTGTGTGGGAAATGGATAGAGATTCGATAAACACATACACAGCACGGGAGAGTGCACTCGCACAGAGAAAAATCACACAGGGGTGCGACCAAGTTTTTTTTTTCTTCAAAGAAGTGTAAGGCCTTCATGTTGAGGACTAGCGACAACGGTGGTTCGATAGCGTTTAGTCTCGGATCAGTATAAATATTTTTATGTTTCTTTACAAGAAAGCAAGTTTCGCAGAAATACTGAAGTGTCTGTCGAGGTTCGTCCTTTCCGAAACAATTTGCGTTGTCGCTATTTTGATTACCAGCGAGCCGCAAATTATCAATTGCATCCGGTGTTTACCCTTCCAAAATTTCCATGGCGGAACAAGATACATGCGCCTTCGTATTTCCACGTAGACATAGGCTGTCTTCCGCCGGCCGGATAGCGCACAGGGGGATTTCTGGAAGGGGGGGTGCTCTATGGTTAGATGAGGGGGGTGTTACAAATAAGGACCGGGGGGCGACGGAGGTAAAAGGAGAAAGGTCAAGACGTGAACCTGATTCGTCTTCTTCTCTTTCCCCGTGGTGCCCTGTCAAAATTCGTTTTACCTAAACAAGGAAGCTTTTGTCCAATTTAATGAGAACGCTTTCGTGTACAACTTTTAGTTAGGGGAGACTGGAGGGGGTAGGAGTCTGTGTTTGTTTATAGACACACAAGCTGCCTTCGTGCAAAACGCCAGAACCGTCCAGAGTTAGTAGTAGTAGTAAAGGTACAAGCCAATGGCTGTGCTCGTCCCTTCACAAATAGTACAGAACCATAAAGTTTCTAAGATTTTTAAAATTCGTTTCCCTGTTGGCAACCGCTAATTGGAATCACAGTCGCGTAGTGCCTTTTATGCCATTTTTAGTTGTTTTACTAGCGACGATAAATTGCCTTACAGACAACACTTTTAGATTTCGTTCGAAGAGATAGATCACTGAAGAGGCCGACTTCTGAGTAGTTAGCGTGCTTGCCTCGCGGCCTGTGATCGAGGTTTCGATTCCGGGCAACACCTTCGTAATTTTTCGGGCGAGAAAAATTCCTTCCCACACCTTTTTTCGGATTAGTTAGCCAAATTACAACACTATTGGCAGCTATGGAATATGAAAAATATAACTTCTGGAATGAGTGGCAGGTCAATTGAGCGTCAAATATGCATGTGCCACAAATTATTGAAAACACACAGGTGAAAACCGCAAAGTAGATTGCCTCTAATGTACTGTCTGGTCAGGTCAACTTCATTTCCTTTCTACAGAAAGTACAAAGATCGGCATATGTTCGGTACGAAGGTCCATACTTTTACGTCTAGCCTGATTCTAAACGTGAAAGGCTCGAGGCGATTTACGGAAGGTAGGTAGAACACCGTGAATGGGGGATTAAGACCATAAACTTGTCTGTCTGTCGAGAGGAAATACGAACTTTGCTGCTTCTAATGAACATGAACATCTTTAGTCTGATAATCTGACCCGCTTTTCAAGGATTACCTTTCTTTAGAAAGCGAGTTTTAAAAAAAATCCTACAACATAGGCGTTCATGTATATTAGACAGATCAGTGACTCACACGACACACGTGTTCATTCAATGGTGTGACCTCGTGGTAATATATTTTATGCGATTCTTAATATAGATAATGCTACAAATGGTCATATCATTAAAGATGAAACTCTTAAGGCAACATCCTCAGATAATACGGAACAAATTAGTAGCCAAATGTCAAATAATCACTGGTTCAAAAAAATGTTTGTTAAGGAGGTTCGCCGTTGATTTCTCATCTTATAACCCCCCCCCGTTAAAGAATCACTGGTTGCACGTTTAGAACAAGCAAATAACTTAACTGAAATGTATTGAAAACACGCAGACTTAAGTTATACAAAAATAGCGTATTCCGAGAGAAAAATCCTACCTGAGGCAGAACAGCGGCGACAGCAGTTTCGTAGTCTAGCTAGTAGCATGACTGGTTACGGCGAAAACGTTGATCAAAGCATGAATAAAACAATATAATGTGCACTGACATTAAAATTCGATGAGAAACAGGACCAAAACATAGCGGCGGATTCCAGATTGTTTAAATTCGTGTAGGCACGATCACTTGATAAAGGCGCGAACTACAGAAAATGTTGCGAACTTGGGAGAGTCGCTCCTCCACAGACCAGACGGTATACTCAAAACATCCGAATCACCGTGAAGCAATATAAACTTTCCAAAGAGGTGGTGCGAAGGTTCTGCCCGGTTGAAGCTGATTGGTCAAACGCTTTGCAAAAATCCAATCGTTAAACCTCTTCTCTTCTAGCGCACACGTTCCACCTTCTTTTCACCATACTCGCCTCGCTTTTACCTCGGTTTCCCGTCTACCAACTGCGTTCGTAAAATAAAAATACAAGCAGCAGGTTTACAACTGGTTTGTTCCAGCAGCGTCGTATCGTAGGTGCGTCAGTCATCTAGTCAGGTGCCCGATGGTCAATGACAGCTCCCTCTGGTGAGCCCATGGAGTTCCCAGAGAGACGCGATTGAACAGGTCGCCCACGGTCACCGTCAAAGATGTGTTTCTCCGATAACCCCTCCTCCAGTCACTCCCGTTTTGGAATGGTGTCCACTTCATATCAACCCTATTCCCCCAACACTACTACTATGCACTTCCTTAATTTATCGTCGAGAAGATGTTTTAAATTTTACGTTTTAAACTATCTTCGTTACCGAGTTTGTAATTGTAATCTGGAATTGTAATCTTCGTATTCTGGAACACGCCGAGATATATATTTTAAGAAGAAAAATAAACCAATTCCAATAATTTCAATAATTCAATTTATTGGAATTGGTTTATTTCTCTTTGCAATTGTAGTCCTGCAATTCCCCCACCGTCTTAGTTATTAACACCAAATGCTTAAAACACAAATCGGGTTAACAACCCGGCATCACAAGAAACAAAAATGTTTTCCGACATTTACGTTGACATGCTCTCGCACTTTCTCAATTAATTAAAAACATTCATTATATTCTAGAAATACGTCGATAACAAAATGGAGTTATCATGATAAATACAGTATTATTATTATTATCGACCCTCCCCAGGTAGGCGAGCACAACTATCATCGACTTGCCGACGTTGTCATTCCAGAATCTATTTAACCTTCGTTAGTGGAATTGCGAATGTCCATGATATTGGGTTTGTTCAGCCTGAATTGTCACCGACTACACTCTTTCATCGTTTGCCGTGTGTTCCATGCATCGAAATTCCCACATCGGCAAAACCGTGTTGTCGTCATCTTTGCCGTCTCGCAAATCTCTCTTTCGCTACCCTGAAAAAACCTCAGCGAATCCCTCTTCAAACCCCGTGCCACCCCCCCATATACGCAAACAGCCAAACACACGGGGAATCACTTGGACGACGGTTTGTGGCGCTCAGACGTCACACACAGATCGTGTGGGCCTTCCCCCCATATATCCCACACGTGTCGTATAAATTTACCAGACACATATCCTCCCACGCATCTCCTTTCTATACTGTATATGCCACATCCATCCATCCACCAACCCTCTTTCCTAGATATTCCGTCTCGCACACCTCAGGCCTTGGCGATTAAATGAGCGTGGCAAAAAAAAAGTTTTGAGCAGAGTTAGCTGGATTTTTTTACCCGCGATTGCAAAACATCTGAAATATTCATTTCACGCTATTTATAAATGCGCAAGACAAAATACTCAAATGCCAGCATGAGCGTCTGTGCTGGCATACATTTGTAGATGTTTCGATACAAGAATATTTTTTACTAAAGCTAAAACGTAATTTAAAATTGAAGTATAATATGAGAATATTAAAATGACAAGATAAAAAGGTACTGAAGCAAAATGCAAATTTGTAAACTTACTATTTTCCAGGACGTATTGACGTAGTGTTTGCATCCTCAGTGTATTATCAGGTAGACAATTTTTTGATCTAATATGTTTGGATTGTTAGCAGTTTAAATTAACAATAAACTTTTTGTCTTTTAAATTCGACGCAATATCTGCGACTGCTTTTCGCAAAGGGGGCGGCGCTCAGGTCAAACGCCGCCTAAATTGGCAAGGTGATGCAATTTTTCACAGCATCGATCGACCGATGATCATACGACCCAACGACATAAAACGCTAATACCAAATTCGTGGGAAGCGGGCGACGGGAGAGAACTCGCATCTGCGTGCTGATGCAAACCGAGCACACATTTACCTTCGTCCAATGTAAACACAATGCTGGATCCAGCGCGAGCATAACGCGTGCAGGGCTCACACAAGGTGGACGTGTACACACACGTCCAAACGAGCAGCGCACCTAGCGACCAGCTTCAATAATAATAATGAAGGGGCGGATGCTGGTGATGGTGGGATGGAGGTGAACCAGACAAGAAAAAGGCCTCTTTGTCGTTGGACTGATGGGAGCGAGCGTGTTGCTGCTAAAAATAGAAGCCCACGTGTGTCGGACGTGTTCTGGCGACCGAGAGCTCGAATAAAATTAACTTTCGAAGCGAGGGCGTTAAAATGTTTATGATGCTCAGCTGCAGGTCGCCTGTCGTGGCTTCTCTAATTATAGCGCCGATTGGTCGATTACCCTTCACCCCTACCATGACTGATCAGCCGCACCCTCATCACCTCTTTCCCTACTACCCAAGAAGTCGAACCCCACACACAGGATTTCAGGAAATTGGCAGAATTCAAATTATTTATCCAACAGACATGTACCTTTTCACGGATTCACCTCACGTTGTCACTGCTGGAAAATTAGTACGCCTAATTTCTTATCTTGTTACAAAGGTAATCTCAGAGTTTGACCATCGATCATGGTCACCAACAATGAAGCATATGAGGGATGGACGAGATAGTGACAAAATTCCTTGAGGAAAATTCCTTGAGGAAAATTCCTTGAGGATGACAGTGAAATCACATCAGTTTCCCATTTTTATAAGTTTGTTAAAACATTTTTTAAGCATAATACACAATTAGCATTGCTCATGAATGCATGAGCTTCCGCAGACTCCACAGCCATATGGCACGGTGAACAGTTGCCAGGCGGCACACTCGTTTCAAATGAAGGTGACTTATTAGTGTCACGCGGTCAACCTGAGCGCTTTCAACATCCCCAGTATTCGTTAATGAACAACAGACACATGGGTGGAAGATGTGCCCCTCGCTCCAAGTGACGCTCCTGGACACACGATTAGTCGGAATTGGAGAATTGGGGAAGAGAATCGGATCCAGTTCAATATACTGTACCCATTGCCCTTAGACCACGGGTGCGCATAATTCGTTCGTATGACGCACGCTCGATAGCGAGGGGGCGTATCTATTTGTCATAGTTTTTAGATTTTTCTAATTTATGCACTGTCTAGCAATACTCGATCGGAACATTAGAGAGCTTTTTAACTAGAGTCAGCAGAGGTCGGAAACGACTGGACGTCACATAACACAGTATACACACACACATACATTGTCTACTCGAAAAAATTCAAGGCCCGAAGTTTGAGCCGTGGGTCTCTGGAGGTCTTGGAAAAGGTGAACGCTTGGGATCACCGTGAAACGATTGAGGGCAAGGGGATTGCTGGTAAAAATGCTGAGGTATTGGAAACGATGAGGTAGGAGATCTGCTTTTCATTAAATAACCATTCGTTTGACCTTCCCAATTTTGGATTTTGCTTAACTCTTTTTTAAGTCTTGAAAGTTTTACAAATTTGGTTCAACTGATAAGCACGAACGAAACTGCTGTATCAGCAAAATCCGAAACAAAATGAGCTTAAACATAGAGAAGCTAGCCTTCTTGCTAGGATAGAACTAGCACTCTAATCCGACTGTTACAGAAATGGTGGATATTTGAAAATATTTCCTCGCTGACCAACGCTACACTCCGTCATAGTCACCGAAATTTTTTTGAAGACATTTAAATTTGGATAGTTTTACTTACTGGGCCACAGGAACGTTTTCGGTTGAATCCCACTTCAATCTCATCAGGTGCGTTAGTAAGTTAACTGTACGACTGCTCCGCACGATCAAATGAAGACACTGAAGAAGAAAAGTTAAACCGAACGAAGGAGGCTGGGAGGTCGAGCACATGTGGTCAGATAGCTGTAGGGCAAAGTCCAATTACCGCTTTCACGGACATAACAGAATTTACCTACATTGACGAGAGAATTATTTTCAAATATCCAAAACGAAGTTACGAAGATATGCATACATTTACTTGATTCACTACCATCGTTCGGCACCATTCTATTAAACAAAATGAGGTGTTTTAAAACGTGTATACTAAATGCGGACATAAAGCTAGATAGTTTAGCGGCAAGATCCGAAAGGTACAGGAATAAAACAACGAAAGGAATGATAACTGTAAGAACCTCGATGGCTGACCACGGTACACTCCGTCACAATCACCAAATAAATAAATTTGAAGAAATTGCGATGTAGATCGTCTCCTTACTGGGCCTCACGAACGTTTTCGATAGAATCCCACTTCTATCTCATCAGGTGAGTTCGAAAGCGACGGTGCTAATGCGCACGAACAAAAGAACGACCTGGAAAAATTAAACCGAAAGGGGGACTGGGAGGTCGTAGCACATGTGGTAATACAGCCGTAGGGCAAGTCCATTGCCGGTTTCACGGGTAATAGAGGTGACCCTCAATGCCGAGAAATTCGTCCAGATATTATTCCACGAATAAGCATCCATTAATTATTTGACGTAGCCGAATACAGCAACGACTAGAACCATCACAGGAAAATACGAGCAGCGCTCTAAAAAACTATCATGGTTAAAGAAAAAGTGCAAAAGCACGAGCACTCCGTCATAATCACCGTGCTTTTGGACTTTTTCTTTAACTTGAAACATGCTTACAGTGTAACTAGGATATTATTTAGACTAGAATGGTGGGGAATTTTCGCAGATTACCGGTAAGCCATTCCTTTTTCTATCATAGCTGTCGGAGTTTGCCGCTAGAGTTACATTTTCTGTCACTTCGCGTTTAATCAAATAATTATCAGACTATAATAAATGTTGATAGTATACAAAATTTTAAAAGCACGTTCATACAGAAAGAGCATTTATAAAAGAGTTTTCTTTAAACAGATGGAAGCACCCATTTAAAACGTTTGGAATATGATTAAAGGTAGGAGGAGAGGAGAAATTGAGGAGAACGATTTCTTAGTCCACATATTTATATTCAAATCCGAGATCTACAAGACTCGCATGATATATGCAGAGAATTATTCCCCTCTCCACAGAACCAAATTCTTACTTCTTCTCCCGCCGACCCCTCACTTCTACACCTTTTTCGCATTCAACGTTCACTAATGATCCGACTATTGTGCTGGGGCTAAATAAATCCTTGGCGGATATTCTTTTCGAAGTGGCCCGAACACCCTCCCACTCAGTCACCACCATACTCCCCCCCACACCCTCCCGGCCTCCCCTATACGTGTACCGGGAGTATACCTTTTCTCACCCTCACCCGTGAGTACATCTGTTCGCGCTGCCGGCCTGGGAACGTCGGTAGTTTTCGGCCAGACTCTCTCCTCGGCGGTGACAAAATTCGACAAAAGAGCGCCCCCAGTCAAAGACTCAAGGGAAAGCGTCACAAATACGTGAGGAAGGATCGCCTGAAGGTGGAACACGGAAACTGATGTCTGGTGAGTACTACTACTAATGAATCACAGTACAGTGCCTGTTGCCGATTCGATGCGATTTTTATTTTTAAAAGGAGAAATTGTTTCAATGAGCACCAACCGAAAAAATAATACGATTTTCAAGTGGAACACCTTTACGAAGTTAAAGTTCGAAATTCCAACAAATGCAATTTTAAAAACTAAAAGCAAAATATAGATCTTCGTAACGAAAAACGATATTTTGAACAAAGAAGGTTTACTCAAATAATTAAATAAGCTACTACTTGCAACATTAAATCATTATTGCGCAGACCAGTGGAGCAAGCAAAAAACTTCGCAGAATATGATAAGTAACTTGAACATGCACAACACAACATGTACGGAGGGACACCAACTACATGCATGTTTGTTTATACAAAATCACAGCTAAAAATAAGAGTAATTCTGATTTTCAAATGTAATTTTGAAATATCTCATTACGCCTAACAAATACATATTTTTTTTCTCTAAAATTTGACTTACCCGAAAATCTTTTGCTTGCACTGCTTTGAAAGTTAATCACATGTGTAATAATAATATTAAAAAAATTAAATAATGAGTTTTGGTTTATTGTAGAGGTTGGTAGGTGTTACGGCGATTTCGATCACCGCCCTATCGCGCCACAGAGACGCGAAAACCAGGCAACGTTGCAGCTTAACAAATCTCCCGACGCATCAGCACGACGGGACGTCGAAAGGGTGCTGCTGCACGTTGGCAACGGAACTCTACAGGAGGAACGCTTGTGCTATACCTGCGTGTGAGCCGACCGTTTCCAATCTCACACCAGGAGTCGCTGCAACACCGCACGGTGGCCACGCGCGCGCCGAATCGCCCCCTCAAGCGGAAGAATCGCGAACGAGAGAGCCGCACACACACACAAAAGCACGTGCCACGTGTCCATAGGTGCAGATTGCCATCTCGCTCAGCGTACTCGATATTGCCCCTCTTTTAATCCGCCACCATTCCCTCCCTTCTCTTCCCAAAAGTGTATCCCCATTGGCACGAGCGGCGATGTGTAGGTCTGGAATCGATAGGGAGTACAACATAGTAGACCGAAGTGTGTGTATATAGGTGAATGGGAAACGAGACCAGACCGATTTTTATTCTCAATTGACGATCCAACAAAAGCAAATTTGAAAAACGGACCGACATAAGGTATAGAGTAGCCCTTTTGTGCACCGGCGAAGGGGGGTGGGGGCGATACAGTGTCCCAAACCTGGATCCAGGAGTTTGTAAGCAATCGATAATCAGCAAGACACAACTATGGACCTCGGCAGTGTTAGGCGATATTTTTTCCCCAACTACACCTACAACGATTACCAGTCATTTGATCAGTTTTGGATCAGCTATTCTTTAATAATTCCAAAATTATTATGAGGTCTGGGGTGAAACTAGAATTTCGATCAATTCTAAAAATAATTTTTTTAAAATTGTGTGGTGAATTCGTTGGAACTGAAACTTCTGAAATCTGACAGAAATTTAATATCGTAAATCTTTTGAAAAATAGTTTCCGATACAGAATCTACGCAATGCTATCGTGGAATAGTGCCGCTGCGTTCGGTAATTTATTTTACAGAGAAATAAAATCGAGGACCAAGTTTTTGCTCGCCACTCAAAAGTTGGTACAATGACAAAAGCATGAATTGGGAGCGAGAAAAATAAAAGAAGGCTGGCAACACAAAAGACGAGAAAAAACTTATAGGGGAGGAGACAAATCTTTCTATTGACAGACAAAAACAAGAAAAAACAACAACAGCAGCTTTTGTTGGGGACGACGCACTTGAAGACGACGAAGAAAAAAAGGTAGCTTTGCTACACGGCTAATGGCTGTCACTCGGTTCAGTTGTTTGGGGGTTGGGAGTAACGAGAACTCAGGCTTGCGACTGACTGGCGCTCGTTTCTATAAAGCGCAACCGATTTTTAATGTGAAATGGAAAAAATCCGAGAGTAGAAAATAATGGTCGTCTTGCCGAGTTTAGCTATCAATCGCGGATTTTCCGAGTTTGTGTACGTACACAGTCTATGCATGAGCGTGGGTGCTGGGGCGCAATTTCGAAGCACTCAAACGAGGGGACACAGCCTACCGCCAGACGGAGACACGTTGTTTACTTTAAACAGTCGCGCACGTGCGCTAAACTCATTGAGGGGTGTCAGCTGAGAGTGGGAGGAAGGTATTCATCATGTTTGACCGAAAGTGAGCGCCGTGGCGGCTGTTCAGAAAATTTACTCCGTGAGGCCAGTGTGAACAAAGTTGTCAACCCGAAAAAATGCCAACAAGTGAGAAAAAATCAGACGAGTTGTACAGGTTGACGCCTTTGCAATCAATTATCGTGCACGCTCCTCCAGATTTTTTTTAACAAAAATGATGAATGACAAACTAATTACTCTAATTCACTAATTATTTGCAGCAATATTAATATTTTGATAAAGCCACATACAGCAGCAGTCCGCAAATGCGATCCTTGGTAGCAGCTCCGATTCAGACGACCGAGTGGGGAACAAGTACTAAACTACATGTACATAAAGACAGGCTGAACAAAGACTACCTCGTAGTAACGGACGACCACAGGCAACCCTGGCAGTACAGCGGTACTAGGGGGGATTGGTTGAGGAGAGCTAAGAGGGACACGGGGTGGGGGTGAAGTATATGGACTAACTGAAGACGAAACAAAAGCTGCCAGAAGCTACCGTACACCAAAGGTGATCGCTTGGCAAGCATTGACAACTAATGTGCGCCGCTGTTCCAACAATATCCCTCCAATCCTCCTCCCCCAATCACCCAGGTGCCCGTGGGGATACTGGGAGTGTGTGGGGGGGGGGGTTATAAGCGCAAATAGAGAGGGGGATGGAACGTCACGTGCGTGGCACGCGTCACCTATACGAAACCGCGGTACAGCTTACCTGGGGGCACAAAAAAACGAGAACGTATTCCGAATGAGACCCCGTGTCCATGGACTTCATGGACTGGAATCGTGAAACAACTGCTATGATTTGTTTTGAAATGATTTGACATCATTTAAAATAAAAAAGTTGACGTGCAAAAAAACTTGTCTCCCAACCTTCAGTTTTTAACCTTCAGTTCAGGATTTCATGTTCGGCAGTCATTTTGCGTACACACATACAGACACATAATAAGATTACAGGGGTAAGCACATAGAATTGGGAGCAGGACTTGTGAGTACATAAGGAAAAGGTGGGGAGCTTCAGAATGAACGAAGCTAGGGTGGTCACAATGTCTCTAATAATCTGGGAAGCATCAGTGGAGTGAAATAAAATGGAAGTTGTGCCCGGGACAGCGCCGAACGAGAAAAGACAAACAAGAGTTGGCGATAATTCTTCTTACACATAATCACAAAATCCAGACTATTTCAAATAATTTTGATAATATAATATATTCTATTCATTTTGTTCATCAGTGGAGTGTGATCGTTTTATCGATAGGTTTTTTGGCATTTTCGAATACGCATATTTCTTCTATATATTTTCCTGCAATGTTACATTTTTAAATATTTATTTGGCAAAGTAATTCGATTGATAAAAGAATCCAGGAATGCCCGAATTAACATAAATTCGTATGACCACCCTAAAAACGGAACTGCCCGATTGCCAGGTTCGAAGGAGGAGAGGAGAACGTCACAGTCGATCCAGAAATATCAAGTCTCTCGGGTTCCATCACCCCCTATTACGCTCATGAATAAAACGGGTCATTCAGACTCTGTGGGTAAGGTCAGTAACGATAACTATTTACTACAACACTGGGTGATAACTGAACGAAAATTATGAAAATTAAAAATATATAATCTGCGACAGCAGAGGAATACAAGAAGTAAAAAATTCTATGAGAACGCAGGATCTATAAAATTAATTTTACTTTTTTTTAGCGATGATAATAACGATGAAATCAGGAATTTTCATAGCAATTGACTAAATCAAATACCTATGGGAGAATCTCTTATTATTGTTAAAATTTTAAGGTTGCAACAGCATAACCTTTTTGGCAAAGCTGGGCTGATTTTTCTAGAATTGAATTACAAATTTCAATTCATAGCATTATTTTGCCATTATGAAGCGTCAGAAAATTTAACAATCCGAAAATAAACGACGCAAAAGTAATGAACAGCAATTATTGAACTTAATTGCAGTCTCAATTGTTGAAAATCTATTTCACTAAGCATTTAATATTTTAATTTCCTCCACTCACCAACAAAACTAATTTACGTTAACCGTGACATGAACGCAAGGTACAGTTTATTGATGCTGAATCAGATCTCTAGTCAGTCTCCCCTCCATCCATCCACCGCACCTCAAAATCTTCTCTCAACACACCGATCCAACGGCAGACGTCACATGTCCCCCCTCACCCTCATCACCATGTATAGTACACCTTTCCTTTTGTGCAATGGTCGGTTACTACAGGCCATCGTTACCACACAGGGGGGTCGGTTCGGTCGCAAACCCCACGGCCTGCGCTGGCTGTCGGCATTCAGTTAAGAGTTCTGCAACGTCAGTAGAACCTATGGGTAGGTTTTGATATTAAAAAATATACAGGTAGGTATATACTAAATTAATATTATTTATATACCCGCATAGTAGTCTTCGGGTGGCCTTAGGAGGCAGCGAATTGAAGGTATATTAAGATTTATCGAAAGGAAAGTGTTTAAAAAGATCGGTAAATATCACATCCACATAAACAGTGATATGTCCCTTGATTAATTCAATATGACAGTACATTTATAAAGAAGCTAACTGCTACGACCGAGACTTGCTAATTTAATGTTTGGCATCCAACTTTTTTTTACCTTGAAATTCAATCTGCTTATTTCCTATTTAAAATTGAGCAAACGATCGTTAGATCAATTTAGCTACCAATGAATTACGAATGCTTCCTCTCTCTCCCTTTTAGCATGTTAGCAGCGTCCTCGATATAGACTAGTCAGCTTTCCCAAAACATCAGACGCAAATTTAATTAACGCCCTATACAACCATCCCACCAAACGACTTAACTCGTCAGAAACTCGCATTGGAGATAGATCTAAAAGGAGTGCTGGCAATTGGAGGTGGTGGGGGTTGTGAGAGCGGATGTTATCTATCGAGGTCGTCATGATGTCGCGAATCACGTCAGACTACGACAGCACCCACTGCTCTCGTCAACGTGAACACGCGTCAAAACACACGAGTATTTCCGCCATCTTAGGTTACAACACTCGTGGAATACCGATGGCGGCATCCTCATTAAAAAGTGGAAAACGTAAATTGGCAAATGCACGGATGACCGCAAGTTCAAAATAGTGATCTTCTCGAGATGAGCAATATCTACAAGACTGCCGAGATAGTCTCGAAATTTTTCAACATTTCGTCTTGGCATTGGGTGTCTTATTCCTTCCTCTGTTCAGAGATCAGTTCAAAAATCAATTCGTAAGAAATGAAACAAGGATGAAAAAATTATATTTCGTGCCGTTTTAATCGATTTGTCAATGTGTCATCGTCAGCGAAAATCGTCGGCCGAAAATCGTGTCAAATCACGCAATTCTCGTTGGGATCGCTGCAACCTTGCGCGGCGCGACAGCCTCAAAACACTCAGCCCGGCACATCCAGTTTGTGGGGCACGGATAAATAAGGACGACTAACGAGGCCAATCAACGGAACCTATCGCAGTCCAGCGACCGCCAATTGGGCAGATATACAGACGCGTTTCCGCTTTGACTGCGGACGCTCGTGCCCATTAAAAGAAACCTGCCGTGACAGATTTTCACATTCGGTGGACACCGAGATACAGTATATATATATACAGTATACCCGTAATGCCTGCCTATCGATTTTTTCTCTCTTTCTTCTTTCTCTTCTGTACTTGTCCGTCCATCGCTACTAACGAGAGTATAGCAAACGATCCCACAGATAAACTGCGCTAACATCGATCTCTATACTGAGTATATCCGAGTACATACACTTAATTTGCTCAGTACACCAGATTAATACTAATTTTAATATTACCTGTTGCTTCTGAAAATGCAATCGTTTTCAAACCAGGAGATATTTTAAATAAAATAATATACCGTAAACTGTGTCATAGTAGATTACAGGCAGCGTCTTAAAATCTAACTGCGTTACGCAGAAAATAAATATGCATATAAGATAACTGTCGTCTGAGCTTATAAGCAAGAAGAAAAAATATAGGAACAACCCCAAGACACTCTGGGATTAAACGACAACGGCCGAGTTGACAAAACTCGGTTCATTTTTCATTTCAATTTCAATTTCAAAAATGAAATTTTGCGAAATACACGGGAAAATAGATAGCTCCAGGAGATATTTCAGTTTAACATCCGATGACTATCTCAGATAAATTCATATGTTTCGTTTCTCTCATGCTAGTCGTGTCAAATCAATGTCTTGCCATCTATTGAGTAACTCCTCCATTTTGGATGTCCACATAAATTCGAGAGCGCTTTGGCTTTTTTTCCCTTCCTATTCTTTGGGTTGCACTCAAGTTTCGTGGTAAACGTGTTTCTGCACGGACGTACGTGCATGCAGTTGTGTTGCTCGATGGCCGCATAGAACAACACCATCGACGGTTGCCATACAGAACAATAGCAGGCGCGCAGAGAGAAACTCAGGTAAGCTGGATCTACACACAGTGGCATATGCGGATCAATATAATACATTTCTTGTTTGCCTCGGGGCCGCCAGTACATGCAAAAGCTTAAAAGCTAGCGTGAGCGACTCGGAAACTATTCGTCTGGCTCACCGTTCATAAAAATGAAAAAGCCTCCGGCCAATACATATATGCCATTGTTTGGCAGGAAATTTAAGCGGATTGGGCAAACACAAATCTCGAATTACAAGCGCGCCCAGACGCATTGTTCTACATTATTACGTTCGTTCGTAATGCGCTCAGGCTTACGTAAGTGCGTGTACATTTGAATAGGTAACCTGGAAGGATATACCACCGGTAGGTATTAAAACTGAGGCGCAGGTATTAAAAGGACGTTATGAACAGGGTTAAACATTTTTTTTAACCAATCAACTTTAGTCAACCGCATTACAGGCGTTATGTATCCCTCTTGGTGCTTGGGTACTGTGCGAGGGGCACGTTTAGGGACAGGCTTAGTATAAGCTACCTAGGTAGGGATCCTTAACGTGTACCTGAAATCGTACAGGCACGGGTCCCACGACTTCACTTCCATTCCGAAGGAAGGTGTGCGTAGGAATTTCTCTCGCCCGAAAAATTCCAGTGGTATCGGTCGGGAATCGAACCCGAAAACTGAAGTTGATATGATCAGATCTTTCTCATAATTTATTTTTAAACACGGATGAATATTTTTGTCCTACCATATATAATCACCAAGTGAATCGTGGATTGCACCAAACTGAACAGTCGTCACAATAAGAACTTCAACTTACCTGTAAAGAAAAAGAAAAACGAACATTAGACAGAAAATCAAATCATTTTCGCACACACTTAAAAGTATATAATTATTGGCAAGACAATATTGAAGTGTCACAAGTCGCCTTTGCAGCTGAACCGGGACCCACCACTCATCTCCGGTTTAAAAATAAACAATCAGGACTTTGTCTCGAGATTCGAGTCTGCTCCCCAGTGAGAGATTCTGCGATTAACAACTAACTCCCACTCCCCAACTCCCTCGCAACAATCCCAGAGGGACGTTTTCCGTTTTCGCGAAATTTCGGCGACGCCGATCGGCGCCAATTCAACATTTAACGCGTCGTGTGGAGACCCCCTGTCGACTTTAACGACGTGACTATATCGCTGTGATCGTTGGCAGAGAGCGAGAGAGCTAGAGCACAAACACGCAGACGTGCCGATGGTGACGCGCGCGCGTGCCAACCCGCCTTCTCACTCTCCCTTCTAATTTTATTAAAGCGAAGGCGCCGGTCGTTTCCGAACGCGGCGTTGATATGAGCGCTCGTAGCGCCACCTCCAAATTGCGCTTCCCAATGTGAGCATTGACCTCTGGAGATTTCAATCGGTAGCTTTTCAGGACAAATTCAAAAATAATTGATGTTCAGACATCAAGTCTAACCATTTTTCCCCCGTTACTCTAATGTTTCTGAACATGTCTTTCTGCCTATTCCGATTTTTCTTCTTCGCAAAACAAACATGTGTGTTAACGGTTACTTCACGATGAGAGAGAATGGACGAACCTTTGAAAAAAAATTGTTCATTCATATTTTGGTTTAAATATCAAAGAGGCTGACCAAGCGCAGTATTTGATAAGTCAATTAGCCAAATAAACTGACAATTTTCAAAATTGAAATTGCTCACACCGTGGGACCAGACCCTCAAAACTCAAAAAAATAGCATCGAATAACTTCACCCATGCAGCAAATCATTACAATTAAATTGTATTGAAATTCAAATTTCCAGATAGATTTACACATTGAACAAAATGTCTTGTGACATCGGTCCAATCCGTCCACATCTATCCAAATGTCTTGTACTGTACTTTTTAAAAAACCTGTCATTCTCGATCTCGGTGATCTGGTGACACAAACCACGAGCACCCCCCCACCCCACCCCACCCCTGGAACATCTACACACACTCGTGACTCCTCATCCAAGCATGTAGGACGTGCGTCGCTAGCGATAGGGCTGGCAATTTCGTGGAACCTGCGCGTTCCTTTTCCCCTGTACGCGCGGCGGCGCCCTCGAACGAAAACCCGCCCTTCTTGTCTCGTTTTACCGAATGATACGAGTGCATGGTGTGTGTGTGTGTGTGTGTGTGTGCACGCGCGCGTTTCGTTAATTAAGGTTTCCATATCAAACAGCTATAAATCCTAACTCATTGCTACCATTTAATTTAATGATTGCCGCATTTTTGGAACTGATTAAAAACCCCGGTGTACACAAGAATTTAATTAACAAAAGATAGGCCCCGAATCATTACTCATTCATCCTTTTCGATCCCCGCCTCTTCAACCCCCCCCCCCCCAACATACGTGTGCGTTTAAACACAGCAGCTACACATAACCCCACACGCCATTGGGCTATCGAAGGGGGGGCTGGTTTCCCGAATCGTAATAAGTGCTATGTACTCTACCGTGCACCTATATATATAGGTATGTATGCACGGAGTTCACTATCAAGCGCTTCGCATTTCCTATACACGTATTGGAGACGTTTTCATGGGCTTGAAGAATGTCGGTGACGTTCCTAGTTTTCGTGTATAGGCACATAACACATTTAGAAATTTAATTTTCATAAGGTGCGCTAAGTTGGTTGGGCGTTCGTGGTACTGTTTGTTAACAATTGCAACTAGGAGAGAGAACAATGGAGCTTGATTCAATTGATTGCCTATATTACGTAACGGCCGGTAATAGAAAACTAATATTTGAATTAGGGTCGCCAAAAATGTGTACCGATAATTGCGGATCGTGGGCAACAATAGGATATTTCCAATAAAGGGTATGAATGGCTGATAGGGGAAGGATTAATAAAATAAACTGAGAATCGGCAATTTCATTAAACATTTGTGAACCGGGAAAATTGCCATGGTACCTAAAAACGAATTATTGAAATTAGTTGTGACTGTGTGAATAGGATCAATAAATGATTACCACATTGTAAACGTATCACATGCAAATCAAAAACAATGATGTTTTGTTACGAACGTAAACAACCAACCATGAATCAGCTGAACAACGCCCATCCATTTCGTTTATTTCTGGCTTAAAGCCTTTCTTCATCAAGAATGCAACGCCGTAAAAATTCATATTTACAAGTATTATTTAATCGTAGTATGTGCATTAACAACAAGCACGTACTATAAAAATTGTGCAAAAATGTAATTGACAAATTTGAAAATAGTACTGTGCAAAAATGCAACTGCACGTCCACAACAATAGATTTAGAAGAACTACTTAGAATTTGAAAACGTGTTGTTTGGTCAAGATAAATTTATAAATCGCATTAGCAAAACAAAAATGCAATGGACACAATAGCGCAATGCCGTCAGACAAATCACGTAGCTTGACTACACAGCCCATAGTTTCTAAATTACAAATGCATTAAACGAAACGAAAACATGTTACAATAGTGGAAGGGATGAATAAAACAGCAAAAAATTGGTCCAACCGTTATTGTAGCCGGACATCAATGGATATTATTACCAGCACTAGCAATGGACGCTATTTATTTATGAACCGTATCGCCCGGCCGCTGTCCACTATGGAAATTGCATTGTGTTTGCATATGGGGCATTGGGAGTGCATGCATATGATAGATGGGGGGGGGGGGAGTTGGCCAACAGAACAGCTTTTGATACTCCTCTACGCGAGAGCTCATGCGATTCGAATCAACATATCCTCACTAGACCCGCTTCGACTATTGACGTAACAACTCCCGTCGAGCTGACAAGTCTCGCAAATGCTCAGCAGGGGATTTGACATCGATCGCCAGAGAGAGACACGGCTATACGTATTCTCCTTGTATAGATATATATATAATAAGCTCCCCCTAATAAAGCGCACGGATCTCAAGCGGATATGTGACAGTGTACAGGGTGCGTCACAAAAAATAACAACGACTCGGAAGTCAAGTCTATATTCGTACATGTATGCAGGGGTGCCAGGACCTATAACTTATAGATGAGAAAATTTATGTCTCTTTATTGTGACTATAGCCAATTTGGACGCGTACGCACGCCAAGAGCGGTTGCACGGCGGCCCGAGCACAGATTCAAAAAGCTCGCCAACACGCGCGCCAACCAGCGACTGCGATGTGTTGTTGTTTTTGTTGGACGACGAATTCGTTCGCTACAAATCCTTTTGTGCTGATTTTTTGTTGTTGCTAATAAGATGCTACTTTTAGATAACGGGCTGTGTCGACACGGAAGAAAAGCTCCCTGCTCGTATTTGCCAAACTCATTTACAAATATCGAGGACCATGTAGAAGCGTACTGGAAAACTGAAAAGGATACCCCCATTCACCTGATTTGATTCTAAGCGGAGTAAAACACAACAATCTATGGGCCAGCGCGCTTATCGTGAATTAAAACGTCGTTGATTGTAGTTTGATGATGGCATTGGATATACAGAACGTGTAACTGTTTCCATATAGAAACGTCGTCGTTTACATTCACCGACAAAGAGGTTCAGTCATAAATTCCATTCTATTTTTGTGTATCGATCGTATGCAAATGAAATTTGGGAAGTACCGTATGAATTTCTACATCGTATACTTTGTGTAGAAAAACGTGACACATGACTGCTGACTCTAGAGATTGGTCAGAACAAAAATGTATCGTTTGCAATATATTTTGCACAATCCATTATTCTTTTAAAAAATTTAAATTACTTTTTTATACGGAATTTATTTTATGCTTTTAAAAATCAATATCGAAATTATGCTGTAACTAATTAAATTCAGAAGCATGCCTGTGCACTTATGTCAATAACATGTAATTTTTAACACGCGCTTGATACTTTACTCAATGGTGTACTAATCTCCGAATTTTCAAGTATGTTAACATTGTCACTAGTCAGCATCGAACATCCCTTGATCTATAGGTTCAGTGCCTATACGACGGAAGGGTTATTTTGCTAACTGTATCTAGAAGATAGTGTAAACAAGGGGGGGTTACGTGAACGAAAAGGGCAAATAAAGGGGGATGATGGGTGGGAGTGGGTTTCTATTTAGGGAGAAAACAATTGAAGATAATGAGAAAAATATCTTAACCGAGTCTAACAAAACATAAATATGCTTTGTCGTGCGTTGTCTGGCATCGCCGCCCATTCCCCCTGTAAACACACATGACGCAGGGGCGATGCAGCGAAACTGTAGTCCAGGATGCGGGGAGAAGGGCTCACTATCTCAATAATGACGAATGTGAGAAGGGTTGCTTTCCAGAACAGCGGCCGACAAACAGTGGTGAAATAAAGGTTTCGCTGTTGTTCTGATGCATTTTCAACGAATAACACGGTCGGATTCCATTCAGTGACAAATTTGAGTGTCACTATATCATTTTCGACCAAAATAATCGTGATTTAATTTTGTTTTCTTATCACACACCAACACAATTTCGGTCATAAAATTCTTTAGATCGCGAACATTTTTAAAATTTTAATTTCTTCAAATTATTTTATTTTTGTGGAGTACAGTATTTAGTAAGTGGTGGTATATACGCTGCAAATTATTATGCAAAAAAGGGGCACGCAATAATTGTGAAATTAAATTGTGGTGCATGTGTTTTGGTGGAAGGATGAACACCGCTGTTCTATCGGATGTCCGTATCATGGAAACTCCTGGATTGAGGAGATGTGTTTGTGTTTGTGTGTGTGTGGGGGGGGGGGAGTGATTGAAATGGAAAACGAAGACCGCTCAAGAGAACAGTCACCAAGAGATTTATATTTTATTTACAGTAGTTTATTTGAATGTTGCGTCGTTCCCCGCTCATTGTTCGCGACAGTCGCTGTGACGACGCAAACGGCAATAATGCTCGGACACAGCTTCGTCTGTATCACCGTGTGCGGACAACGTATGCAAAACAGTATTGGTGAGCGCGCATCACATTATACAGTACATGTACATATAAATAAACGCCGGCACTCACTTTGGCGAAACACTCGTATAATTGTACGTTAAATACACAGACAGTCACACACCGTTTCTAATCGAGGGACATCACATTGTGCTACCAGGGACTGGACATGTACAATGCGGGATGTGCAGAGGGACGATTTGGAGGTCAGGCAGAGGTTATCTGCTGACTACACGCTGGAAGCTTGGACTACAAAGGCGGAACCCGTGTTTGGAAATGTGTTGACTTTTTTTGTCCACACCACACATTGAACATCCACGCTACGTTTTGACAATGGAGAACATTGACCATCCACCCTGTTTCAATGATCCAAAACAATTAAATAATAATGCCAACCTTGACTAATACGCGAGTGTTAAACACGGGATGTCATCCCCATGCATGGCTATACAATTTGAATTATTAGTTTCAAATCAACAACCGATGTCTGTGGTAATAAATCAATTTTAAACTTTATTTTTAGCTGTGGCGGCTGGCTGTCTTTGTTGTCTGTCATACAATTTGACTCATAGTTTTATGGCAGAACACGTCACCCCTAAGTAACAATTGAAAAAAGAAGTTAAAACGAAAGTTAAAAGTATGTCACAAAAACGTTTAGGAGATTTGTGGAGAAGGGTGTCGTGTGAATCAGTCCGCACATTGAAAGTGACAAAAACTTCGAAATAAAACATCCAATTTTCTAAGTTCGTCTTTAGTTCACATTGTGAGAAGTTTATCCATACTCCCGGATGTATTAAACAAATAGTTATTATCTTAATTATTTATATGATATATTATTTGACACGTACAATTAATTAAAAAAAACTGTAGTTCATAAGTTTTGTCTCAAGACTTTCTACAAGACAAAGTTTTTTTTAAAGTGTAGCGCCGCAGATACATAGCTTTTTAAAATTAGAACTCGTACCACGCGATCGTTTTTCATTCCGTCGTACAAGTTTAGTTAACTTTGACCTACGTGACCTAGCCGAAGAGCAGCCTCACCTCACCCCCCATCTCTGCAAAAAATTGTAAAGATTCACCTACCAGCACCTAAACGGATCAAACCCACATACTTTTTTCATACAATCCTGGTGGCGAACGGACCAACGCAGGAGGCACCCTTCTGTCTCTTATCATAATTCATAGCCGGCATTTCCAGCCCCCCCCCAGTCAAAAGAAAACAAGTTAAGAGGTTATCAAACTTTTGAGAAAAACATCAACTCTGGGCACCGGTGAAAAATAAACAAAATATTACAATAAAATTCAACATTGCTAGCTGCAGATACATGAAAATTGCAGTTTGCTCGTCGACTTAACCAAAATAGCAATCCGTAGATCGAATGAACAGAATAAAATCGGTATCTGCAAAATTAAAATATCTATCGAACAGATCAGCAATCAAAAGAAGGACGTAATACACTATTAAAACAGCTAAAAAAGGTTTTGAAATTATTATCCTTGTGAAAGACACACGTCAGAACACAAAATTAGATTCGTTTGAGAAAATAATTGCCCCTCAGATCAGTCGCACGAACCATCGCCAACGTTAACAAGCTACAATTTACTAGTATATGGGATCGGGATCAAGGGTGGGAGGACTTTGGAGAAGGAGGGAAGGGAGAAATAATCGGGGCATTGAACCACTGCCTGACACTTCATATTTTTTGTCAATATTTTTTTTTCGCGCGATGTCGAGAGAGCGCACCAAGGAGGGAGGGGTAGGGATGGATGAGGGGAGGGGGTGGGGGTCGTCACGTCGAAAGAAGCACGGGATGAAAAACAACGATTGGCTGAGTTCACACGGTTTGCTAATCGAGACGGGAATGCTTAAAAAGTACATCACATAACGCGACTGTCTGCCCATCGGTGATCGCTCGCATTGCCCTATACACACACACAGGCGCACTCCGCAAACGAGCAATCCTATTGGCTAAATAAACACAGAATTTCGTCAAACAGCGAGATGTAAAGAAAAAAAGAGCTACTCACTCGTATGTGTCAACTTAATGCTCGCCCCTAAGAGCG
>JAQGBY010001528.1:0-28726 GCA_034698785.1 Mycogona germanica | reverse complement strand
TGAGACATTTTATTTCTCTTAATTTTTCCACATCTCAAAAGACAATAAATGTCTTAAAAATGAGACCTTTTTTTAAGTGTGTACTAGGTCAGTCTTTAAAAAAAAATTAGCAAATAGCGTTCAATTATCATATCGTGTCAAGACAATGTCAAAGTCAGTTGAATTTGCGCTCCAGTACGTCATAATGAAGTCTCTTAATGAAGTTCATAACTAGCTGAATTACAATCTCAAAATGATATCGGCTATGTCTACAGTGGACCAACTTAACCGATCAACGATACGATAGTTCCGCGACCTTTTTGAAAATTCCCACATTTTTCCGAATGCAAGGACGTCTGCAAACTAACGGACATTTAGAAGAGAAAAAAATTAAGCGTTTAACAAACAATGGCCTACATTATGCACACAGAACATGCGGCCTGAAATTACTTCGAGATAGTTAAGACAGTGTACTACTACTATAGTACTACCCAAGCTCATTTATGTATTAATAATAGTCGTGGCTCGAAATAACGTTTTACCAAAATAATAATACAAATCGTGTGTAAACACCGGAGCTGAGAGCGAAATGGAATGGCTTAATTGGTGAAACATTAAACGTCTTGTAATTGGAATTGACGCAAGGCTTCTTGAGGCAGACGCCTTCGCAACAACTATGAATAAATACTGTGTGAATACCCCAGTGTGGGCTTTACTAATTTCATGTTTCGAATTTTAGGACATTTCTTTACAATTAATGGTTCAGGGGATTTCGTAACTACTCAAATAAACCTTTGACTGATTTAAGCAACCATACGATTAGTCTTATGTAGGTCGGCAATAGGCTAACTTCGCATAACTATTCGAAAGGTTCAAATTGGACTGGGCAAATTAATTTACCGTCTGGGCTGGACATGCCATAAAACCTGTGCACATGTATTATGGAATTTGGGTCACTGAGAATTTAGCGTCGGAAATTTAAAAAAATACTAGAGCCGAACAAAAAATACTGGAAAGTTTAACAAATTGATGATGCCTTAATAACCGAAAACTATTTATCAGGAAATTTGCATACATGTATAAGTTAATTTATGACGCAAAGTTAGAACAGCCGTAGGTCAAGCGAAAACCATCCCATATCTTGCGATACGACACGACTGGCCGGAATCGAACCGGAGACTTGTTCCTTCGCAAATTGGTTTCTCTGTCAACCGCTGATAAAATAATTTGAAAACTATAACCATTTTGCCAGAGGCAGTTTGAAAAATTGCCAAAATAAGGTATGCACGTTTAATGTACCTTCTGAATCCTTGGAATTAATCGTGAAACAACAGCTGAGATATCTTGTCATCAAGACTAATTATTCGCGCCAACTTATTCGTAATTAAGGGAAAATATGTAGCATGTCTTTCTTGGATGATTGCTCCAGTCGCGAATGGCTTATGGGGCTTGTGGACATATCCTACGCTAAAATATAACCATGATACATGATTGGCCATAATTACATATGCAATCGTGAAACCGCTCTTGTGTATTTGCTGGAAACGATGGGCGGGGAACTCTCGGACAGTTCGGCCCACAGGCGCGCACTTGCCGGACATTTGCATACGTCGAATGTTTCGTGACATGAGCCCACTGCCAACATGCGGGGTAGCACAAAATAATGTTATCATTAAAGGATTTTTTTTTTATTAGCGCAGCCTTGACTCACAAAAGTGACGACAAAAATAATTAGGCAATAATTGGCACCAGAGACGCGAGTGACTTTGCGTCAAAGTCAAACGGACAGAGGCAATTTTGTTGCCAAAATTATCCCGAATGGCGCTATTCAAATTCGTCAACTGTCAATATGCAAAACTAACGGGGAGTGTTTCTTAACCCTGCGCTCTTAAAAGTTGCTCCAACTGTCAGCAACGATTCATATGTGGATTTCGGTGCTAGCAGATGCGCAGAAACACAAAATTGATTGTTTGCCTACTATTGTGTAAAAATGATGTTATACAACCAGTCACCTGTTTGAAAAATGACTAGCATTTTGTGCACGCTTGTAGAGTGCTCATTTGTATCGGTATATCATCATCAATGACTATTTCCTCCTTTTTTGCCTGCAATTTTGTACACAAAAGTGAAATCGTCCTATTTTACTTCGTAACAAGGTTGTACCAAAAGGTGTTCCTAATTAAAAGTTTGCACCCTCCTTGCACCCCTTGCGCATTCGAATGGATCTTGCCATGTACATGTACCTATGCCATGTACCATGATACCAAAAGTAGTCTCCGCGTTTTCTCTTTTTAACAAATTCGATCATTCAGAATAAATTTCTGCGTTTTCATCCTTTTTGCCTGCAAAAATATTCTTAAAACATTTTTTAAATGCCAGACAAAATTGTAAAGTGTGTGTCAAATGTAGTCTTCTGTAAAAGAAAAACACACAATACACCTGTATACTCTGTATTTAAGCCTTCATCATTAAGGTTTATCAAGGTTCATCATTAAAATTGCAAGACACTTTACAATTTTGTATGCCATTGATTCACACTGCCTTTTTCTGGTAGTTACGCATCCCGACATGTTTAGACGATCATTGACTCTAATTCGTTATTCATTTATTTAATTAAATACCCGACTTCACCTTGGTTGTGAAATATTGTTGGTTTTCCATTTTTTTTTTACCGATTCTTGACTATATTTGCTGTTGTGACGTCATTAATCACGCTCCGCCACACACCACATGTTTCAAAATGATCACGATACATGTCGATAGTTCGATATTCGTAGTACAATCAGCATCGGACAGTATCGTACATTCAAACCACCCTTTCGTCTCCCCAAAGTGCCGGTAGATGGGGGCACGTTTATTTTTAAAAATATATATATAGTAATTCGTACATAATAGAATTTAACGTAAAAATGTAATTCCACATAAAGAAATGAAAAATGGAGCGTTCACCGCGCCACTAGTGGCGTTGGGTTTTGCCGTTTTCTAGCTTTCTCGCGACACTCGGGAACCCAACTGAGATAGGAAGTTGGGACCAAGATAATCAGAACTTTATCAATTGGTATAGTCTAATCGATAATATTGATATCTTAAGACATCGATACATTAATATTTCTGTTCTTAATTTTTTTATGATTCTGGCTTAGCTCCCAGGAGGATGCAAATGCTCGCAATAGAACAGACACAAAACGTTTGCGCAAATCGCAATTTTACGCAGCGTGCTAATATTGAATCAACAAGAGGAATATTGAAACCGAAAATTCGCGCCGCATGACAGCTGCGATTGAGGAAGAGTTGGAACAGGCTTACAAACAACACACAATAATAAGATTGGCATAATGAAATTGCGCGCAGATGGCGACGTGTGTCCCGCTACAATCACCAGGAAAAACAAATCTTTTGTCATGCTGAGAGCTTCTTCGTACGATTACTGCTGACAGGTGCGTAACTGCACCTCCGGGCACATGTGGATGACGCTAAATGAGATGAGGTTCGCAGCGAGGAAAGTACAGTAGCAAATAAATTTCTTATATTATAAAACATAAGTTAGAGGTGTCCGTTCGGGACATAACTTTCGAACGGCTTAACGGAATTAAATAAATTTTTACCTGCAGATAGTTCATCACATTAGTTGTCTACCGACAAAATTTTAGATCTCGATATTCAGTATTTCTCAATAAATAAGTCGTTTAGAAATTCTTGCAAATCAACCATTCGCCTGAAAAAATAAAATATGGCGTCTCCACATCAAACGAATGACGCTGTCGATATCACGTGAAAACAAAGCACACCAGATTACAATTCCAACTACATACATATTTCTATTTACCATAATAATATTTTCAATATAAAAATGTAGTTCAAATATTAATTCTGCAATTTCAAATAATTTCATTTTCAATCTCAAAAGCAATCGTTCGGCGCTCGCAAGCAAATACAAATTTTGTGACGTCACGTTTGGCAGACTTGGTTTATACATGACGCTGAAAAACTGGAACCTGTGGTTATTTATAATTAATGACCAACTAAATGAACCTCCAATGGCGAGGAAAAGCAGAATTAGCATGGAAGTTGCAGTTGCGTAAGTGCAGATATCTTGATTTTTAGATGACCACATACACGCACAAAAACAGCTGGATAAATAGTAGCGTTTGGCATTCAAGAAAACTAGTAAATCTATCTTCTGGGCGTTGAAATATTTTCTGAGGCGTTAGGACGAGATCACAGAATTTGTGTGTTGTGTGCCAGGTCTAGTCTGAGCACAACAATAAACGCGTCATCGCGATTTGCGTAAATTTGCATTGGGTGTTAGTGCGTGAAACATTTGCTGGCGCCACCTCGATCGAAATGCCCGCCTGCGATTTAACTAAACCTGCCCAGGATGGCGGCCATCCGACACTCAGGCCACATCCTAACACTGAAGTTCATGCGAGCTTGCCGGAAATATGACCTCATCTTCAAACCAAACGACTGAAAGACCTAGAAACAGCTAATTATACTTTTATGATGAGAGGAGGGATGAGAGGCCGCTAGAGAGTATCACAAAACATGAGAGGAAACGCTGGACCGAACTCAATGAACTCAATTAAAACGGCTACAAGAATATTTTTAAAAATTTTTTACTAACAAACTTAGTGTTACATAAACGTATAAACTGTGTAACAATAACTCAGGGCGCAATATTGACTGCGTCCTGGACAAATGCATACAAATATCCAAAAACCCCGAGCTAGCTTTCGAATGTGCGTCCGTTCTCAAGGGTTGTCGTTGTCGTTGAAAACGGACGTACATTCGAAATCTAGCTTGGGTTTTTTAACCCTGCGTAACAGGCTCCTACTAAGTGTAGAAGAAGGAGACATACTAAAATGGTTCAGGAGCTGCATTGTAGTTGTGACTCGTACTTCAACTCATATTTCCCCAGAGTGTGTCGACAGTGGAATAGCATTAATGAGTCTCAAGTCAGGATAGGACAACCACACCTCTGTCCTTAACTGGTCGTTCGACCCCCGCGCCATAAGCCCCATCCATCATGGGTACATGTTCTAATTGTAATTAATCATGTAATTAAGGATGTCGTCACTTTTTGTTAAATATCATAGAGACACACACACAGCAACAGCAACAGCACTTCTTAAAAAAAGTGCAATTAAGAGCACACCGAGTTGAAATGTCACGTTTACAGAGTATAGTTTCACTCATTCGGAACCAACCTTAACCATTTTCGTTTGCTACTGTTGGAACTACAATTTTTAGTTGGTTGTGGAGGGAGGGGGAAGGGGAAGATGTGTTCGCGAGATGGTCTCCGGCACAAACGGCAATACACTTTTTCGGCAGCCGGTCGTGTAGATGCGGTCGCGGCGCCTCTAGAGACACGCCGCGGAGTAATAGGTTTACGGTACGTTTACCCCGGCCGTAAATGAAAAACACCGTTGCGGCGGAGGCAATATTTGCCGCCCCGAAATCCGCATCACCGGTGGTGGTCAACCACCAATCAATCAGAAATGCGCGCACGGGGGCAGCCAGTATTATACGTGACGGTACCTTATATATGTGTGAGGGACTTATATGTTGGTTAAGCGCTTTCTCTCCCCCCTCCCCATTCCCCCTTATTCTTTACTCGGCGTAACCATATGGGAACACGGAACCGCCGAATTGAAAAGACAATTTCCATTACAGCTACCACCACAAACTATTGCCACCGAATTATTTTCTCTAGGAATTGAGGCCGCTCGCGCCGATCGACTTGAACCCATAATTCAGAAGGCGCAGGATCTGACCAGACCGACTTAGAGAAACAGTGTTTCTTGGAATATGTAAATAACACTGACTCGCATAATGTTTTAACACTTTGGTGGTTCATGCCCATGCCGAGAAATCGCCTCATTTTCCACCGACCGTCTCATTACGCCATCACTAATTAACAATGACAGATGGTCATATAAGATGAACGGTTTTCGGACATTGCATTTTACATTCGACAGCTCTTTTTCTGGAATATTTAATCAGAAATTTAAAATAAAATGGTGCCGAAGCACGCAGAGTCGGATGTCGAGTTAAGGACGATGTCTTAAGGGCAACAGCTGGATAGTTACATCAACAATTTTAAAAATCTAATTTCTGTTAAATTTTTAAATTTCAGAACAATGTCTTAAGGACAAATAAAGCTGGATAGATACAGCAGTGTTTACACTGCAAATAAAGCTGGATAGATACAGCAGTGTTTACACTGCAAATAAAGCTGGATAGATACAGCAGTGTTACACTGCTGTATCTATCCAGCTTTATTTGTCCTTAAGACATTGTCCAGAAATTTAAAAATTTAACAGAAATCAGATTTTTAAAATTGTTCTTTAGGTTTCTCTAGCTATAAATGTTTATTTGCGGACCATTAACTGTTTATAATTGGCGAGCTCTCGTGCAATGAATATAGCTTGCAAATTCGTATGGTTGCTTACTTAATGTATTATGTTTTATGATTCTGCTTAAGATTTTCAAAGCACCAAGTTGACCAATAATAAAAAATAAAGTGTTACGGTTCGCTTAAATACTGTATTCCCCAATCTCCAAAGTTATGTGAGCTTTTCTTTCGATTTCCTTTTCCCCTTTTCGAAAAACTGAGATATGTCGCCCTATATATTTTTAAAAAAATAAACAAGGATGGATCAATTTTTTGTCCCCCCTCAAGCTTTTTCATGTTTACCAACAAAAAAAAGCCAAAAGCGCGCTGAGGAAGCAGGTCAAAAAGGCCCCGCATGGGCGTGCCGAGTGAGGCGCTAATTCACCGACACAACACGTTGTTCCGTCTTAGATGACAAGCACACGGCAAATATCTGTGGCCAAACAACAACAACAAAAAAGTGATACACTTTTTGTTCCAAGCCCCGAAATTTCAAGCAACGAAACAATAGCAGCACCGCATTCGAATCATGCGCACACTGTCCATGGATGATGTGGTCTGACGCGCCGTGGATGATGTGGTCTAAATAAGGCGTATTTTTCTTTATGTTATAAATGGCCTGAAAATATAGGCTTGTGTCCTGCTTAATAAAAAAAACTGGTCACTAAAGAAATCCGTATTAATGAGCATTTGGACGAAGCGCTCTCTAGATTTTTCGAACAAAAATTGAAATAGCCAAATGCTTGCCTGTTATTATTTTATTATTATTATGAGAAAAAAAACCCATGCGATTCGATTAATTAATTCAGAAGATCACATAAACTAAAAACAGAAACGTCTATTTTGGAACACACTGTAGAATCAATCAATTTCAAATCGATATGTTTATATAATCATTATTATTATGACCCGTGTGAACAACCACGGCACACATAGGTCTGCTATATTATTACTAAACACATGCAATCCACAAGTGTAAATAGCTAAAACCTAGATATAAGTAAGTCTCACGTTAATCGGAAATTTCTTCAGTATCAATGAGTGCAAGCTCAATTAGAAATAATGGTGGGAATATATCTATCAAACCGAACCTATTGTGAAGGAAAATTTAAATAATATAATGCATAAATTACAGATCATGCGTGAAAATAATTATATTTTTTATCTGTGGCAATTTCTCAGCAGATTACCTTCATTTGCCATGATGCTGCTTGCATTAATGTCAGATCATAAGTACAAGTGAATTTTTTTAATTATTCTTTTGCTGCTGTTGAGGCTGAATTACAGAATGTCATCTTTACTGCTAATGTCTATTATGAATTTTGCGCAAATGAATTTTAAAAAGTGCATTTAACAAAATTTTCAAAAAAATAACAAAACATTCAACAAAACAAAAAAAATGCATTTAAAAAAGAATGCCTAAATCATTCTGTACTAGTACTTTTTTAATTGATTTCAATTACAATTGTTCTTGTTAATCCCAACACCTTCGCAAAAGTATCGCCATAGCGAAAGAATAATGCGTTGTGGAACGTTTAACAACAGATTTAGCATTACATTTCTCATACTGATTTTTTATAGCAAGAAATAAACATAATACCATGAAATTGTCATTCCCAACGCAACTAAACGTCAATGACATTATCAAAATTTACGAACTTGAACGATTGTATATGGTTGACTGGTTGAAGCGTGTAATCCAGTTAATCGATACATGGAATTTGTTACAGTCAAGCGAATACGAACACGCCAGATAAAATTACATTTGCTATTAAACACAAAATCGAACAACGCAAACGTGTTGATTAAATTGGATTCTATAATATTTTTCACAGAAATTCTATATCGAGACAATTAGAAAATCTCGTTTGCGAATATGACGTAATAACGATTCATGGGAGAACAAAATTATGGACTAAGGAAATTATTCATTTTGTAATTAAGCAAGATATTTTCTCTTCCACCTGTAAAACATGGTGCAAACCAAATTGACCTAGCAGCTAGACCGAAATTTACGACATAAAATGTTTCGCATGAGACCTTGGCAAACCATGCATACTTGATTTTTAATTTATGGGATTTCGTGTGTTAATCGAAAGAGGTTTTTTTTTCTGCGCTCGGTAATTCGAAAATTAGAATCAAAGAACCTTAATTCTCTTTTCCGTTTCCACTGAACACGAATGCCCAATCTTGTGTGCATACCATTTCCATGATTTGCGAAGATACCAACATCCCACCAAAACATTTATGCTGATGTTTAGATAATAAAGCCTGTGAAGGTTGTGGTGGCGATTACGTGCCAAGTTCAATTAAAAAGCCATGCGCAGTCCTTCAGACGTCAACAACGGTAAATCGAACGTGTAAATTGTTCCAAAAAATTTACCACGGGACCTATACATGTATATATACTACTACGATTTAAGCATAGCTCGGATGCTCCTCTCTACATGCCTACTTAAATATATGGGATTTTCAGTTTCACACGTTCCCTATATCGCATTAGATAACACGACAGAGTCGATCTGCTCATCGGGCAAAATTTTATATGTGTCAGCGGTGTCACAGATTTGATGTGACTGGGGGTGGGGATGGGGGGGGGACGTATGTATGATAGCTATTTCTGAAAAGACGGCATTGAATTAAAATATGAAGGTCGCAATCAAGAAGTAGACTTGTTGGGCGTCTCCGTTACATATCCGTTATTGTCCCCGACACACTGGCAGAGGACATTGACATTATCAAATTTATCGAACAACTCACTAATACATGATCAGAGATTCATCAGTGCTCAGTTGCACAAAACGATCGAAGCTGGTGATCTTTAAACACGATCGAAGAAGCTTGATAGATGACCAACAATCTCCCTACTTCTTAATGCACTCGTTTGTACACAATTAACAGATATTGAGCACATTACAATGAAGTAACATATTAGGGACAAACAATATATTTAATTTATCACTTTTTAAACAAAGACAATTTAATATATTTGTATTTTTAGGGACGCCAGGGGGTATTGACTAAATAAAATAATTAAAGGCGATGCTGGACTCATCCTAAAGAACTGGCGACGAACTTGAGACAATTAAATCGTAAACAGCAAAATTTAATGGATCAGCGTTGTTGTGTTTATTGGAATAAACACAACATCACAAAAATTTGAACAGACGTATAAAATTAAACACACAAAGGCGAATAATCACGAACATACAAGTAATAATGAGGTAAAAAATTACAAAAATGTTTTGTTTTAAAATTACAAAAACAATTTGTTTAAATTCTTGGTGCTACCTGTACTTGAATATATTTAAAATTGAAAAAGATATTGTCGATGTGCGTGTTATATTAAATTAGAAATAGATAGGCTAGATAGTTCTATATAGGCTGTCGTAAATCGTCAAACTGGAGTGTTTTTGTCAAGAGAAGTGGTTCGCAATTTAAGGTATCGATAAACGGCAAATGGCGCTTGATTCCGCATAAGTAAACGGGTATTGGTCAGTGACAACATTTCAGATTTCACGATATGCGCTAAGTGTCAGGAAGACGTGACTCGAGAAAAAAATATGGTCGAGGGGTTCGTGCCGACGAGCAATTTTCACATACGCAGGCCGTTGACAGTCGATGCGAGGCACGACGAGAGACGAAAATTTCTTATGAAAAATCTCTTTTTCCGATCGGTTGCATTATTTCGTGACGCGTTCCATAAAACGACAGCATATGGATTGCTCATGCGTGCGTGAAAATATATATATAAAATAAAGCTTCATTTGTGTATACATAATACGAGTAATTAGCAAATTGCGATGTACCTGATAGTTAATGTAGGTGGCGCCCACATATTTTTAAAAACAAAACTGCTAATCTATTTTTTCCGACAACATGTATCTGAAGAGTGGTGACGACGTCAGCTTTATCATTTGTAGTGTGACGTCACTCTTCGTAGGAAACGCATCACTGAAACAGATCTCGCCACCTGGCTCGCGGCGCTCGTTGGCCCCCACAAAAATAGTCCATCACTGGCCGCCACCACCACCACCGGAACACATGGGCGGTGCTCTCCTGAGATACCAACATTTATAACTGGAATACAAAGAAAAGAACGAAGAGCACAGTCGGCCAAAAACCAGACCGTCCACGAGACAAATTTTACGATATGCATACAACGCACACGGCAATCATTCAAACTAGTTGCGCGAATTTCGCGGCGATAACATTCGAGCAACGTCAACGTGACTCAATTATTAATTTACTAATAAAAAAAAATGCCTAAAATTCATGGCGGACTCGAACCATCTCCCCCTTCCCCTCCCCATCCCCGCATGCGGACGCACATAGGCCTGTAAACTCACGACGTCTACGTGCCTCCAAAGTCAGTCACGAACCGTAAGATGGTCGACTAGGAGCGCAACAGTTCTAACTTCAATCGACATGTACACCTATGGCTACGAGATATATATAAAAAAAGGAGGAAGGTGAGGGGAGGGGGAGGGGGTAGGTTGGGTGCTGGCTGCAATTATAATATCGCATTCTGCACCGAGGGGTTGCAACTAGATCCAAAAACCACACACTGCCGGCGTTTTTCATGCGACTTCGTGAGATCGTCACGCCACCCCGGGTCATGTCATATATATATATATATTGGCGGTAGTTTAATCCAGCTGGCGTTGCGGCCGTCGCCATTTTGTGGCCGACGAAAAGGTTTGTTATATGGGCAAAACAGCGGCCGGAAGTCAACGCCGTCGGTGCAGTCACGAATAAGGGCTTATTATCGAGGTAAGAAAATGCACGGCGTGGCCAATTGATGAGCACAATCTGGGCAGAACAAGTGTGAATGAAATCAGGGCCGTCGTATAGGGAGACTCGTGCCATAGAAATAACAACAGCTTTGGCCCCGATGATCGTGGAAAGCTGCTAGGTGAGGGGAGAGATAATATGACCTATATTATTGCTGTAATCTAAGGTGGAAAGAAATTGAACAATATACTGAATCAAATAACTACTGTAAAAAAAATTCAATTAACGTTTTTTTTAAATTCATATTATTTACATCTAAAAATAAGTTAAAATAAAATATTCATAATAAATTCATAATGAACTAGTCTCCGGGACAGCACCGGACGAAAAAAGACGACCAGAGTCGGCGAGAAACTCTCAAATAAAATAATAGTCGTCTTTTTCGTCCGGTGGTGTCCCGGAGACTAGTTCATTATGAATTCGTTATGAATTGATTATGAATATTTTATTATATTTCAAGTATGACTTTATCTACTTATAGTTTTAAAAATAAGTTAACCATTAAATTTGACTAATGGTTTGAGCGGTACACATACCGAAATTACCCATTTTATTGTTGATTGACAATGAAGTTCTCACAGATATAAATGAAAATGATAATTAGCTGAAATATTTACAGGTACACATATTATTTAGTGAGGATGGAACGTTTTCAATATATAATATAATAAAGGGGTTGTGCCCAGGACAGCGCCGGACGAAAACAAAAACGAACAAAGTCGGCGAGAAACTCTAAAAAAATAATAGAAAACACTCGATTATTCAATAAGGATAAACTAATTGAGAACCACTGCAACCTAACTCTAAATATTGTTGAAATGAGCGTATCCATCAAATATCACGACCATCACTATTATTTTTTAAATTAATGTTTTCAGTTTTCTTCACTGCAAAGTACTGTCTCTTGCGAAAGATGTTGACAATATGAAGTTGACGTTTTTTCTGCTGGCGCGATTTCTTGTTCATTCAGATTTTCCTATGACTTTTGGCGCGGCCCCGGCCCACCGCGGCGTTGGCCACCCAAATCGGTCTGTTCCAGTGGCCTTCTTTTGACCAAATTCTTGGCCGAGCCAGGTAAGTTTCGCTGCTCGCAGGTGAGCTGCGGAGACGCGCGTGCTTGCGCGCAAATCTTCCGAACGCGAGCTGCCGTGACCAACGAGGAAGAAGCGGTGACGAGCGAAATTCAGTTTGGCGCAATCGAAAGCAGCGAAGACTGTTGTACAGCTGTATCGCAAACATGATAGCGGAAACGAGCTGGAATGCCCGACTCGTACGCACTCTGGTGGCGCAACAAGAACCTCATGGACCACGAGAACATTCATGTATAAAAAATCACTGCCACGTGGAACATGCAAACAAAATGCGCAAACACCAAAATTGTCTCAATTGTTAGTGTTTTTTTATTTATCGATAGTTGAATTTCTATAAAAATTAATATTTCAATTCACAATTTGCCTTAATTAATATCAAAGGACTCTGTAACAAACGGAAGGTCCGATAATTTTTTTTATTCAAATCGATTCTTATTTGATTGCGTAATTAGTGCTTCAGCCTGGCGCAAAGGCGATCACGGGTTCAATTCCCGGCAGAGACCTCACGCGAGAAATGTTTAACCCGAGCCTCCCTTCACAGTGGAAGTATTGCAATAGAAGACAGGAGCTCACCTCACTTCCGCATGCGAGAGCCACTGATGTCACACATATGATACGGAAAAGAGGTATCGAACCCACTAGTGGTTCCTTAATTCTTGTAGTGAGCGAACGTGTTGCTACCCCGTGTTGCAAGGCAATCACACAATGCCATTTCACACGGTCAGATCTTGCTTTATTGCATTGGATATTAAATACAGAGCCTTTCCTGAATTCCACTATTTCCACCAGCGTGCCCCCTAAACCCTCCCCCCCAGGCAGGGATCTTTAACGTGTAATTAAAATCGTACAGGTATGGGTCCCACGGCTTTACTTCCATTCCGAAGATATGCGTGGGAAAATTTCTCTCGCCCGAAAAATTCCAAAGTTGTTGGCCGGAATCGAAACCGCGATCACCCTACCCTCACGACCACTCGACACCTCTTACATAAAACGTATTCGTACTTAAATTACAATTATCATAATCGCATAACAATTAAATTACCTTTCCATGTTAAAATTGCTTTAATTTTAATGGATAAAAACTTTTACATTTCATAAATTATTTTTTATCATATCAGATAGTAGTTCATTTGTAGCCACGGGTTTCCTACTATCTTCATTCGCCCAAAAATTAAGTACTATGTTCCTGGAATGATAATTATTTAGTTTCCTGGATACAAATTTAACTAAAAGAATACCAGCATTTTAACGATTCAAATTAGTATTCAGTTACAAGCATACACGTTGACATACTCTGTATTACATAGACACCCACTTGTATAGTATTTTCATGCGTCAGTATATGATTTTCAATAATGCGATATCAAATTAATTAAAAAATACCAGTACTTCATGTTGAGGCTATATTAAAAAGGCATAAGTGCTTCTCAACCATTTTTAATCCTGTCTATTGTTTCGTTATTCCACCGGGACCAACCCCGACAAACAGGCACCTGACGAACATGTTGGCCCGCGGCTCGTTCGAGACGACGAAAGCAGGATAGGCGTATAAACTCGCTCCAGCATGCAAACAATGCCGACATCATAAAGAAAAACAAAAGTGAAAATCAATGGGCACCTTCGGAAAATGGCACACATAGAGACCGGGAATGTGTGGCAGTTCACTATCCCCCCTTAAGTAGATCAACGAGCCATTGTGAATGTTTCTGCGCCCAGAAATTCCTTCAGGCTCTCATCCTTTTTCTTTTTCCTTTCACCACCTCTTCAGGCAGTCAGAGATCGAGGCTCGTTCCAAAAAAAGCGTTCAATAAATTATCCCAAGAATCCCATTTCGTCCCTGTCCTATTGAATAGGTGACCGTTTGCATGATTGAACGTTTTCAACTCTGACCATTTCCGTCTTTGACATTTATTACAAGTGACCGTTGTCCCAGTTGACTTTTGGCGTGCGTGAACTAGACACGAACGATTACTATATGTATTCTCCGGTTATTTAAATTTAAATTTCTCCTATCCTAAGGATTGTCCTAAGGATGAGTGAGGACAAGCATGCAACCATAAAGGATTCCAAATGGTTGTCCTCGGAGCCCAAGACAGACAGCATCTTCTGACAATCATCAAGAATTCTTACAGTCTGGCGGTCGTTTCTAATTTCGAGATACCGCCAAAGTACATATGTTTGTAAACAGTCTTTGAGACATCGCGTGAAATTTCTCTTTAAGACAACACCATGCTGTTCGGCCGCGGGCCCCAACCACGCCGAACTAGGCATTTTCTATACCTGTTTGCTTGAAACATTGGTTGTCAGTTTTGGGCGAGACTGAATCGACGAGGGGGTAAAAAAAACATATCCACAGGTGTAATGGGATCGCCATATTTAGTATGAAGAAAGGGGTGTGCAACGAAATCGGCTCGCACTCGTTTACATAAAAATTATAATGGAAGATGATTACGGAATTGTTTTTCTTTAAAAAAAATAGATATTGCGGGTGTGTCTATAACCAGTGTTCTGCGTCAGACCGCCCCGCCTCTACCAAGGGCAACTGTCCAACAGTGAGTTTCCTTCGCAAAGACAGACGTCCGAAAACCTGCCAGTGAAATCATCAGATTATTCAAATGCTCTTGTTAGAGCTGGTCTTTCGTTTTATTTCAACTGTTTTCTAGTTTCGTTTCGACGTGGAACCAATTCTTACAAGACAGCGTCAGTGTTCGGAGCTCTTGTCCACGTCTGATGTGGTCGCCTAATTGGTTCACTTCCATGAGCAAGGTCACAGATCTCTTGTCAAGATTGTGCGCTCGCTGCATTCAGGAGAGATATAGATCCGGGCCAAGATTAGGTTGGGCATGCCCGAATATGACAGCAAAAGAAATGTGTGGGATATGACCACGGGAATATCCAGATGAGTCGACAATAGTTTCTTAAAAATAGAATTGGCCAACTGGGCCCAAATAATAGGTCAAATAAATTCCAAACATCGGGATCAATTCCATCAAATGATTCAAATACCTAACAATAAACTATTCTTAAACTGTTTTGTGATATCATTTTATATCTTGTCATGTATGTACAGTACATTTATTTATAATGAGAACCCCCCCCCCCTATTTTCTCTCATAGACAGCAATGCCGATACGTGGAGCCATACTGCACTTAAGACAGCCGGCAAAGTACCAAACGAGTTACTTGACCAATTAGTTAAGTAATATTAGGTAATCAGTCTGACTCGACACTAAATTCATGTACATTCAGCTCGTTAGTAACCGGCGGCATATGAAGACACACATAAAGAAGTCAGCGGAATTTCGGATCGACAATAAATTTCCGAACGACGAGATTAATAATTACTTCCGAATTATTTACGAGCATAATTAAACAGACCGCATTTCACCGTTTCGTTCCATATATATCGCCTTCAAGACGACTCGAGTTCCTATCAACTTAAAGTAATTATAACCCCCCCCCCCTCTCCACCATCATCGCGGTAGATCAACCGCATGAAGCCCTACTATAATTAACCGTCGTCTTCGCAAATGACGCGGCAACCATTTTAATTTAATCTCGGATATAACTGCGTTCGTTAAGCCGACGAAATTTTTGCATAACCAGTTCCACACACACGCATACACGTTATCCTCCAGAGATCCTATTTACGCGTTTGTGTGCTTCAATATTTATTTCGTGACTAGCTGACCCGGGCCACGACTTGCTGTAGCTTCCGGTTAAATGGCTCGGTCACACTACCTCGTGCACACAGCCCGCACGATCACACTACCTCGTACGTAGTTCAGTAGACGCCCGCTAGAGGCAGGCTAAAACCAATCATCCCAAAAATCCCGAAAAACAAATATATCCGGGCAATTTTTTCCATTTTTGTTTCCGTAACAATGACCGGGACTATGACCAATGTTTTTTTAAAAAATCATCGAAATCGGTCCAGTATTTTTCGAGTCTATAAAGGATACACACACATATATATATATATAGATTTGACATGTTATTAACACCTTCCTTAGGAATGGAAGTAAATCGTGATTCGTGCCTGTACGATATCCGAACATTTTGAAGATCCCGACCTGGGTCAGACCTAGGCTAGACAAAATGATGATGTCGTCACCTGGGGGGCTAACCCTCCTGCGCACAACATTATTTAGGAGATTTTTAACCATGACGTCACCATATTGCAACAATATCTGTCATGGTATAGAAAAAGTGCATTTTCTCTGTTACGTTCTTGTCATGATATATGCAAAGAGTTTCGGTTGAGTTTAGCCAACTTTCATCTCAAACGTTTGGAAATTTATTTTTCATATGCGCTCGTAAATTCGGCAACATTGGTCCGCGTCGAGGTGGGTCTTAGGACGATAGACGCCCGTATACCATGTTGTATGCGACATAAATCTTCATCAAGTGAATGACTGGCAAAATTCCCCGGCCATATACTAGCTCTCCCGCGGATTCGGTTCACCCATGTTAAACGTCAGTTGGAAACTTGTTGTCACTACCTGAGGAAACTGTAATCGCCTAGGAAAATCAGCCGTAGAACATTTAGGTTAAGGGTGGCCGCAACAGTTGAGTGTCATCCGTGGACTCAATGTGGCGACATATTTTGCGGTTTTTCTACAATCCATTAAAAACGTATGCATATTATGCGGTGTGGACAAAGATGCCGCGGTGGAAATTTAAGTCCTCCATTTTATTTTCTGCATTTTTTTTCACTTTACGGGTATTGACTGATTCTGCATTTAGGCGCGGTCTAGGTCAAGAAATTTTGATTTAACATTTTTTTTTTGTGTTTTGCGGCGCAGCGCCCCGCATCGTTGCGACTGTGATTGCGGAAAATTAAAATCTGTTATCTTTTGCCCTTATTTTACAAGCAATAAACGTTCGTACGTGTGCTGCGAATAAATTTGACCGCGAGTATTCCGTGAACAAATGCAATTTTGTATGTTCATGGCAATTTAGTACTTATCGTTTATGTGCATTTTTTTAAATTCCATTTTAATCATGAAGTAGGAGTAGTGTTTTCGATTGTCTTAAAATACACTAGTGATAATAAAATAATATTCAACAATAGCAAAGGCATGTCGTGGATGTTAAAGTGAAAGCAAAAATTCGTAATTTAGCCATTTCAGCGCCATCTTGAGATAAATCCAGGTAAGAATAACTGCCTTCCTCTGTCTTGCATAATCGCCTATACAAATACCGCCTCCACTCGTTATTACAATTGTCAAGTACTCTTCTGTCGTTAACGAATCAAAATGACGTTCTTAATTCACAGTCACAGTAACTTAAATGTATAAGGACGGATCTCTTACACTTGCTAAAAACACCTGTGGTCTTTGCATTTATCGTTTCTCGGGATGACTGCATGAATGGGGAAAGGTTTTGGCAAAAACCAACGCAATTTTTTATTATTCTGTAGAAAACCAGATGTTAAGCGTTTGTGAGCTAGCTCAACGTCAGAGCACCTGAACCTGTAACATGACGTAGCGTCATAATCGAAACCGCGGAAATTTAATTATTTGGGCAGGCCTCCTCGAAAGTGGGTTTACCACGCTGTACATAGCTCATTATATAAAAAGCGGGCGATTGCGTTTGTCCATCGGTAATCTGGGCGTGATCTCTTTATCGTCCCTCTCTCTTTCTCTGGGATCCCCACAACGGCCTCCTCCCATCCTGAAACGGCCTTGGTCCGCAAAAAACCCCATTTTTTTTCGGTCCCCAAGTAAAAAAAAACACGTAACGGTAAGTAGAAGATGCATTGCACCCGTCTATAAAGCGATGTTCACCCGAAGAAACTGGCTCAACTGGCGCCAAACGGTTTTTTTCCTTTCTTCTTAAACGTTCCCTGAAGATGTTGCCCCTCGGCAAGACTTTCGAACAATGTTTTATGTGCAGAAATGCAATCCTCTCTGTGCAGCACAGTTATTGGCGCCTTCTGGTGGTGCTCCAGAGAAGTTGCAATTACAGCATATCGACGATCAGTAAGCTAGACTAGACAGGACGTTGCCAGCGCCCCAAACGGTGAATCTGGGAATGGCGGACAACTCGACACTCGTGGTGACAATTGCAGCCTGACGTCATCTGTCAAATGTCAAAAAGATTCAAACGAGCGACACCTAGTGCGCTAACATGGTCCCGGAGTTGTTGAGAACTCTCAGAATAAATCGCAGGTTGCCGAACAGCAAGATCGCAACAAAGCAGTTTCTGAACGCTTTTGAAATCTTCGTATAGAAAATGAACTGCAGGTGAACAAAAAGGAGACGCCATGCTGGATCAAAATGTCAAAGTCTATCAAAATACCAAACCACCTCGAGTAACACAAACCCTCAGCGCCGCTTTTGAGCGATGCAATAAAAAAAATTGTCGGCATAGCTTACGAATTCTTCAAAGATACATGTTGTACGAGTATGAAAAAAAAACTTATAATATTTCAGTCAACTCTGTGATTACTTCACATAAACAACGAATATTTCTATGTGGTTAGTCAACGTCGGCGACGTGGATGCGTATTTCAAACACTGATACAGTTATAGCTATTAATTTTTGACCTGTAATAGATCAGTCAATCTTTTTAGATAAATTTAGAAAAACCGGAGTAGGTAGGTAGGTGCCGCTCGATATTCTCATTTCTACTAATCATGTCATTCGATTCCTATTTACTTTTATTTTAATTACGTCATAAACAATGTGGACGCGTACATGACGTGTCGTCAGAGTCGAGCATTGCAATTCGGAGTTTCGTAATTGTTTTATTTTTTTTTGTATGTTGAAAAACTTTGAAATTCCCCTTCCAAAGAGTCCCACACCTACAAAGTCTTCTGTTTGCCGGTTAAGTTAGTCAGGGGGGGAGCCGGAGGACAGGGGAACGGCGTGGGGGTGGAGGAGGGTGGTCAGGTGTCACGTTGGGGATGTCACAAAACCGCTCTTAGAATGTTGACCATCTCAAGGATGTCGGGGTGCCCATAGTCTTGCTAGCGTTAGCGTTGCACTTCCATCATATCAAGGACGAGAAAACAAAAAGAAGAAAAAAATGCAGAAGAAAGAAATAGCGGTAACAAAAAAACCAAAAAAAAAAACAGCACCACCAAAGGCCAGTGGTCTACTTCCTCCAGAGACCACCTGGTGCTGAAGAAAGTGGCTACTATGGGGTAAATAGGTAATTCTGCTACAATCTTTGTCACGTCATGCTACGTCTTGATGCGATTTTGACGGCGTGAGTGTCCACCGATTGCTAACATGAAATCCGGGAAAGATGGCCTGATTTAGAGTTGGTTTCAGGAGGACGTAGGCGAGATGAGGAATCCTCGCGTGTAAAGGATCTCTCCTATTCTTAAGCACGGAATGGAGAACTGGCAACGACATTAGAAAAAAAAGGACGCTTCACACGAAGATTTGCCGCGAACAGTCTCATATTACGCTTGTAGGTCACCTGGTTCGAGAAATATTTTTTGAGGAGTAGATAACAGATGTGTCAGTGGCACATCCTGATATTGGCCGCTTGGTCATACATGCGCAGTCGTGCCATTTGTTTGCGTCCGAATTAGCATATAGCCTCGTCAATACACTGTCGACGTTGACAGGCCAAGCGTGCTATGAGGATGTATGATATCATTAATCCCCAGTGTGCGAATTGAATTTTTTTGTGTGTGTGTGTGTGTGTGTGTGCGTGCGTGCTCAGGTGAGAATATGGTGGTTGGTCACTGGGTGACCCCTGCATTCTCAAGGAGATGGTTGCTCTGACCAAGAATAGGCGAGACTCCGGTTTGGATTACGTAAGACCAGGAAATTCAATTTCTCTATCAGAAACCGAACTTCATAAAAGTTTAAGCGAAATAACTTAAATGATGAAAGAGGAAACGAAGCATCTTTAATCGTTTAAAAAATAATAAGATCACAGTTATCAGCATTACGTAATGAAGTTAAGAGAAAACATTATAAGTGTAATAACCATTAATTAATTGAAACTCTCTTCCGTCAAATGTTTATCAGTGGTATTGGATTTAATTGAAATAAATTGGTCTATCAAATCAAATGCGAAATAATCAGTTTCAATCTTGAGCATTTTATCATGGTCATCACATTAAGGTAGTGTAACATAACAAATTAGTATTAATGCATATCATTTTGTATATTAAACAAAACTCTTATATAGATAAATGCCTAACTACAATTTTCAGTTAAGCCCAATTCATTTAAATGTTTTTTCTATGGCGATCCCAGGTGACTCCCAATCCCTTATCCCAATATGATTTAATCAACTGATTTAAAGTTGAAAGATATTTTTATGTGAACCTTATGCAATTTGCGATCAAGTGTCTATCGAACCATGCATGATCGTGAAATGGTTAATTAACTTTGAAATATCCACAAACACAACTACATACATTTTTTGTGGCCTATCTTCGACCCCCATTCAGCTCACATTTGAATGTCATCTGTCTTGAGAGGAACTACACCGCATTAAAGAAGCTTGCCACTTAAGTATATGATGTACAGGTATATCCGGTAATCTTAAATTAGTTCTACCTGCAGAGACGCACCGAGGCACAAAAATAGAGACTGTATATCCCCCTGTGATAACACTCATTTTGTTATCAATCAATCCCTTCCTGTCAAAAGCCGATCATAAATGTTTGGCAAATGAGACGAATTTGAACATTACGAAAATTAAATGGACCTTATACATGTAACTGTATATGGTTAATACAGAGTAAATTGCATGATGTTATCTCACATTAGATCCTTATTTTATCAGTAATTCGATCGTCTTTCTTAATAATCTGATCCATCTGATTGACTTTGTGTCTTTATTTTTTTGTAAAGTGGTTCTGCTCAATTTGCATGGTGTTGTAAGAATGCGCAAAATTATTTCCAGCTAATCGCAAATTGGGTTTACCACGTTGTAAATTGTCTGAACCCCGCCCATAAACAAACAGATGAATAAACCGCAGTTCTTATCTCATAAATTTCGTGAAAGTGATTTTCAAACTTTGCAAAAAAAGATGATTTATCTATAAATAATTGCGTTTTGCTATTTGTTGTAAAGAGGATGACAAAAATTAGAACTTGCAACTCAGCTGAGTAGATCTTAAAATAATTAACATATATTGCGGTTAATATTCTGCTAAATGTTCAGTGGGTGCGCGCACCGCATTATGTCCACCACTGATATATATTCTATAAATTAAAAAAATAATCGCCAGCTCGCATCTAAACTCATTCGACAGTTCCTAACCAGACACATTCACAAGCACACCGGGTTTTGCCGTCCTTGACGAGCTACAGGTATGCAAGGACATTTGCATTGAGCCGTTATAATTGCACAATTACACGTGAACGTCTAATGAAAAGTTCAGTTTTTTCGGGATCACGCTGCAGGAAGGGACCGGAGCTGTAGGGAGAGGACCGGATAGGCTGTTAGTTATCAAGCCAATGCACCGCCGCACCCCCATCCGAAATTCATCGGTTAGCTCAATTCAGGTTTCTACTCTAAACTGGAAACATGATGGGGGCGCGTTTAGAATTTCGACAAATTGGTACGTACGCCAAGATCACCTCTTACACATGTCCGCGGATGACAAAAAAAGTGACTACTAAAGTATAGTTTTAACAAATACGAAAATAGAAAAATCTGACCTGATCGTTCTGTTGTATTAATACAGAGTAGTTACGAAGGCGAACTACTTTTTTCGTATCCGCACTGTCGCAAACTCTCTCTCGCTCGCCACATGCAAATTTATATCCAATGAATGTATTTCCCGTATTCACCATATCAGTTGCTCGAAAATAGGATTGCGGATGTTGCTGATTTAATCGATTACGTGTGCAACACAGTATCACGATAAATCTTTATGGGTTGTACAATTGAAGGTGTCGGTTTACTATTTAGGCGTGTTCGTAGGCCTACTTGTTCAACCGGAATAATAAATAAAACCCACAGGACCACACGAATGAGCAGCTTTGCGAATGTTTTCAATCAAATCTCAAGGTGATTTGATCGTCTGACTCGGCTGTTGCAGTCTTTGTAAAGAAATGTATGTATTTTTCAGACCTGAACGAGTGTTTGTTTAATAAATGAATAAAATATTAACGAGAACTAAATAGAAAATCACATTATCTCAACTAGCGCGGGATTTGTGTCTTCATCGGTTAAAATTGGAAATTTTTAATTTACATCTTTCTAAGGTTTTAGTCTTTTAAAAATTTAGTTTAAACACTTAATTTCGAATTTATATTGAATGTTGTCTCTATTAACCGCTAATTTCATTCTTTATAATGGCGCAAGAATAAGAATCTTCATCGAATTTACAAAATTTGCAGAATTAAAATAGCATTTTTGATTGTGAGAATATTGCTCATTGACAGAAATAGTGGTTCATCTCAAAATTGTACCAAAAGGATATTAATTAATCACTGTGATAAAAAATTGTTGGGACACAATTCACGGTGACGAGTAGGAATAAATCGATTTAATCTATTCACAGACTCCGAATATAACAGATATTTTGTAATTGAATTGTTTAGAATCCTGAATTGTGTCCAGCAATTTTTTATCACAGTTTTTAAATAAGTTACCCCCAGAGTGTCTCAACTATTTTTTGATTATTAATTAAACGCTTAATACATATATCATGCAATCGATTTTTTCCTTAGCAGCTTTTTTACACGCTTTCTTTTAGTTCTGCCACTATTGTAGCCCATGAGCGATATTGTGTTGGTTTTCTACATGCAAAAACGAGCCATATACACATTGTTAAAAACTAACAAAGACGTAAATCTTGTACGTTTTGAATCGTTATTATAAACGTACTGTACTCAAGCACGTTTGACATTTTCGAAAGCAAGTCATTCAAGAGACGTTTCTCGCCAGAATAATGAGTAATCGTTTCAATTCCGACCGATCGGTACCGTTATACAAATGTACACATCGGTACCCGGTGTATGTCGTTTATTTCGAGACGTCAGTCACAAGGATGAAAAACGCAGACAAACAAATATAAACGTCTATATTACACAGACATGTGCCGAGCGAGTGCGCTCACGTCAATGCACACAACTGTAACGCAATTGTTATCGCCAATTACATTGTCAAAAAATCAAAATCGTCCGATTTCAGTTGCACTTGTTCGCAGTTTATACAGAATAGGTCTATACCAACTATATGTATAAGCACTTAATTTTTTCATACGGAAAAGAATCATTTTTATTTTTAGGTTGAGATAGATTTCATATTATGCGTCATGCTCGTTTTTACACGGCAGGTGTGTCTCAAACCCTTTTATTTTTAATTTCAGTGTTGAAAACGCAAAGTTCCAACAACAACAACTCAAGACTAATATTTTTATTGAATTTTTGTTAATAAAAGATAATTGTGTGTATAGCTCTAGTTGCATCAGACATGCTCTGTATTCAGAACAAAATGATATTGGTGAAAACATTAATATATTTTTTGTTCAAGCAGCCTTCAGTCTCCGACTGATTGAATCCACTTAGGTCAAAAAATATTTTTAATGAGTCGCGATTGGCTATTATACATGTCTTTCATGTTCCAGGCCAGGACCATGACGACTAAACGCGTTCAAGTCCAAAACTCACAGCCAAAAGCTTCATTCAATCGATTCCAGTTTTCAGACCAATTAATATAGACATGTATATCATTAATTTCCCAATTAATTATAAAGTGTGAAGTCAGTCTAGGCAGTTTTAGATATGTATGTTGACAACACCAATATCAAAACATATTCATTGGAATTTTGCCTGCAAAGAGGTACATTTATAATTTTCATCAACATCTTAAGTAATAAAAACGTCTGCGACATTTTTTTTTGTTGCGTATGTCGCCAACGTTCTTGTCCAAATCCGCACCCCCACCCCCCTCAGCCCAGCGCTAAACCTTTCAACAATAACGGCACACAAAAAAAACGTAGGTACGAGTATTTCCGGTTTCCTTATCTTACCTGCTAAGAGTGTCAGCAGCAGAAGGAAAATCCTTCCACGAAGTCGGCGACGCCAGTGCATCGTCAAGTTATTCACGAACGGCTCAATTTTCCAGCGATACGTAACAAATAAAGAAGGCGAAACGACGACGGTGGGGAAAGAAAAAAACTGAAAATCTACGAAGTTAACAAAAAAGGGGGACCGGCCCGACGGAGAACACGCAGCAGTCCCTCTCAACAACAATACAGAGAGTGTTGATGTTTTATTATTCAGTTAGCGCATTGGCCAGCTGACACACAATCTATAGCCGCATCAGCTGTATTTAAGTAAGACTGGAAGTGACGTTTCCAGGGCGGTTCGCCACAAATCACCCCCCGAGAATGTTCCGGTTTTTTAAATTGACATTAGTCCGTTTCCAATTTGCATGTCTTCTTCGTACACACACACACACACACACACCCGACAATTATTTCTGTTCAGCGAAAGTCGAACGAGAAACACCAATTCATGCGGCGATTTTTATATATGCAGCAGTTCGAACGGTGGACCGCACGCAATCAAGTTTTATTGTTTCCAAATTTCACTTTCGCATCACGGGGTAAGAAAAATGAGGAGCCGAATTGGGCTAGCACGTTAGGCCTGTTTCCTTTGAAAATTTCCCCAAGTTTGGTGTGTCTGTAGAAACACGCTTCTTGATGTCCTAGATTTCGGGGAGGAGATCGAGAGGAGACCGGGAGAGAGGGCGAACCCTCGAGAAAGAGTGTTTCTGTCACCCGGAGGGCAAATCGAAAGGGGTTAAAAAAAAACGTCTTCGAACTGATTTTGTATCGTCGTCGTGTAAACAGGTACGTACAGGTGAGTCTGTGTCACAAAACCTGTGCCACCGTCGTCGTCTATCCCCGACGTATCAGTGGAGGAGGGGAGGAGAACAGCTAGATCGCGTCACGCCAGTTCTTGCAAACGTCGTCCTCACCGCACTCCATCTAAAATATATACAAGATTCGCGAGTTTTTCACCCTATCCGCTTGTCAGTCGTCGTCTGGCAAGACAGGGCAAAGACACCAGTCTTGTTCACCGATCCGGCGTTGTCCTAAAGCCGACGGCGTATCGTCCGCACTGGTTGTAGTGTTGTGGTGTCACCGCCGCAGCAGCACTGTTTTCATCCAAATCTTGCGCTCAATCCAAATTCCTATCGTTCCATCTGATAATAGTCGGTAAATATATTTATTTCAATAATGTTAGTCAGCAGTCCCCTAGAACGAGTCACACTGGGTTCAAATTCCACGCATTGTTGACAACTGCTACACGAGATTAGTTTCGGATGTCAATTTGAAAATCAATATCCATGGTTGAGAACAGGCTATGCTGTGATCGACGTTCATGTTGACATCCAGGACAAGTGGCGACCGGAAAAATCGAGCGATTCAGGCGGCAACGTCATTGTTATGACGCCGGTGGGGAATAACGCACGAGTCGAAACAGAATGAATAAGAATAAGTCGAACTTCGTCGAACGCTTTCCCGAAATCAGCGTCGTGTTGAATAGCGTTTGGAGAAGCGATGGTTACAAGACACAAGACACAATCACACGAATCTCTGCCGGTGGTAGATCCAAAATTGTAGAGTTTCAAGTATATTTTTTTTAAAAGAAAATTAAGTCAAATCGGATTGGATAATGAGAATGGCGAAACGGTGGAGTAAAGAGAAACCCTATACGCGGGGCCGAAAAACAAAAACTTTTTCTATTTTTTTGTGGTGAATCTAAAAACGGTTGTCTGCTGCTTGATGTTGTTGCTGTTGTTGTTGCTCGATGTTATATTGAGGCCACCGTTTCGTAAAACCGTGCGGTCCAGATAACGCGCGGATCTCAAATATGGTAGAAACGCGGGTCGAGTCGAGAAGATGGTCGACACCACGAGAAACACCTGTTCCGGCAAATCGCGCGCGGACTATCAACCACACCGGGGTGTACTACACTCGATGTTGCGTGTCCAGTGAGTGAGAGAGAGAGAGAGAAAACTAGAGACAGAGTCCCCTGTCATAGACCCCGGCGAAGAACCACGGACAGCCGATGCCCTCAGAAGCAATTCACTTAATGCGCTGGCGTAGAGAAGGCGAAAATCTAATCTATCCCTACCGCCGCCACCGCACAGGTGTGTTCGTGGCACATAGCAGACTTCTTACACCACTGTTTCGATTTAAGAAAGATTTTCATGTTGCCGACCGTCTGCTGCATCTGACATATGGGTTTCAATGGATGCCACTGGCAATTTAAGTCACCAAGATAGTCGTTGTGGGTTTGTGTCAATTGGTCATAATTCTGACATTGTCGTGGCCGTATGATTTTGGGGAGCAATCCCAAATTTTTATCAAGACATTATTTAATTGTACTGTTTTAAAATTTGAAGATTTCCAATTGAATCTAGTTTTCTTGACCCAGTGATGGACTCCAAATCCACGTAACAATAAAAGTCATTGTAATTTGAATACAACTTTTAAATAAAAAAACTGTCGCCATTATTTTAAACAAAGTTCTACAACAACAACCCCATCTAGCGATACGAGCAATCCATATTATGACATTAACTCATGGAATGGTGGATCCATCGATCCCCGAAAAGAATCCCACGCTCCAGAAATAGTTAAACTAAATTATTTAATCGATTCAGAGATCGGGGCACACGACCATGATGGCTGTGCATTGTATCAAAACGTTTTAATTCGTACAATTTGATTTTTTTTTTAATTTGACGTCAAGATGTGGAAGTTTTGAGGGACGAAAGACGTGTTGTTAAAATTGCCAACGTTCACGGCTAGTGTCGCTAGAGTAGTGTACCGTCCCGGAACTTCAAACGAAGTGCTAGACGTTGGCGCTCACGAAAGTAACCGAGCGCATCAAAGCAAATTTGGTGTTCCGAGTAACTTTTCCCCGTGCAAAGCTGTGGGTATGAACGCTACCGAGCTACTCGCGAGCGCTTTCAATGTTTAACGCGCGTGTGTGGTGTAAACGTGCGTGCGTGCGAGAACTGTCTTGAGCTGCGCAGACAGGTGAATTGATTGGAAACTTAGCTGATCGCCTAATTGTTGATTCTATTGCAAAAAAAAAAAATTTTTTTTACCTGCACCGCAATAGTTACTCGTATCGACTCAGTAAACATTTCACCATTATCTTATTTATGTTTTAATAGCAGATTTCCTTACAAACAAGCAACATAATACCACTTTCCCTTGATGTGAAGTGTTTTTAAAATTAGGAGAGAGTAGATGCAGATTTGTTATTTTTTAACACATGACAACTCCTATATTATAAAACAGAGATTTTGATTTTCCTGTCCGGAGACTAACTCTCGAACGGCTCAATGAAATCACATACAATTTAACATACCGATAGTAGACCAACACAATTCGCTAGCGACAAAATTTCAGATCTCGATTTTCAATATTACATAATAAAACAACCGTTACCAAATTTTGGATAATCTCCCTTTCGCTTTAAACTTAAAAAATGGCGTCTCCACATCAAAAGCATGACGTCGTTGATTTCACGAGACAACCAAATAAACCAGATAACAGTTCCACCCAAGCACACCATACCACATACTACTACCGGAATATTACGAACTAATTTAAACAATTATTTTGAATTGGTGGTTACTGTAAAACCAGGCAAAGTTTTGTGGCGTGCTTAGATTTGGCTTGTTTGTTTGTTCAGTAATGTCACTTTAATGTTGAACGAGCATAAAAACAGATACTGGATGATTCAAACTTTTGAACGAACTAAGAACATGTGGAACAGATAGTTTTAGGCACAGTTTAATTTCATAAATTGTATTTTTACGAGTCAAATAGTCGAATGATCAATATAAGAATTTTAAAAAATTATTGTAACGAAATTTATTTTAAAAAATAATAATTTTTATTGGTATTTTTGGGTCTTCTAAATCACTTCTGTTCCAATGATGTTAGGCGCACCACATACTCCTGCCATTATGTGATTAAGTTAGGTAATCCCGTTAGAAAAGCTGCTTTCTTTTTTTGGCTCGCCGCGTGAAGCCTGTTCTTTTGACTACCATTGTTAGAAGAAGGGAGGTGTACAGGTAAGCGAGAAATTGAGAGAGAGAAATGTTTCGGAACGTGCATTCGACGTTGCTCCATATTTGTGATCATTGCCCACAACAAATGGCGTTTGATGAACGAGGCCGCGCGCAACGGTAAAACCGGTAAAGGCTCGACGAGCGCCAATAATTGAAGGCGATGACGACATACCTAATGCGGCAGACGTTGCGAGAGTGGTGAGCACCCTCTAGCGAGAGCAGCCGGAACGTTCGCAAATAACTTGTCACCACTTATTATCCCTCAACTTATTGAACAACACGGCTTGTATAGAGATTATTGGCTTGCATTATTGTATACAAGAGGGGTACCCGGCTTTGACTGGGTTTACAGAAACCTCCAATGAAATAAAAAATTAATTGTTTAAATTTACCGGCTATTTTACGTTTACACGATGACACGCGATAAACGCAAAC